>PVJX010026464.1:0-25826 GCA_004027295.1 Dolichotis patagonum | reverse complement strand
CACAGTGTCCTAACTCCCCTCTGTGGGCTCCTGGCTCCCTAAATTGTAAGGCGAATGCTGGGTGTGGCCACCCCGGAGCCTGTGGAATCTCAGGCAGGCCAGGCCACCGTGCTTTGTCCCAGGCAGGTCTCCAGGAGGTTCCCTGCAAGTGAAGGGTGGGCCTACAGGTCCCAAAGAGTCAGGCCAAAATGCTGGTTTCTGCAAAATTCCCAATCCCAAACAGACCAGCCCTAGCTCCTGATCTCCGGGAGGTTCCCTGCTGGTGAAGGGCAGGGCTACAGGTCCCAAATAGTCAGGCTGAGATGCCAGTCTCTGCAAAGTTCCCAATCCAAACAGACCAGGCCGAGCTGCTGGTCTCCGGGAGGTTCCCTGTGGGTGAAGGGCAGGCCTACCAGTCTCAAACAGTCAGCTCTGTCTTGTTCTGTTGTATTTTACTGCCTTCAAATTAATTTAAAAATTTAAAAAAATAATTGAACTAAAATAAAAGTGAAATCAATCTGGAGAACATGTGCACTGAGCTGCACTTTCGTGTGCACTGCAGCAGTCTCCTCAGTAGCCAAGGTGTAGAGGAAACCTAAATCGCCATCAAAAGTTCTTCCAGACAGTTTTGACAAAATTGCTGTGACAAAATAACTCACAAAATTTTAAAGGAGGAAAGTTTTGTTTTGGCTTTGATTGAGAGGCTTTTGTCTTGCTCAACTTATTTAAGTCTTGTGGCCAAGCAGAAATACCATTAAAAAGGCATGAAGGACCAGGGATTTAGCTCAGTGGTGTAAGTGCCTGCCTGGCAAGCATGAGGTTGTGAATTCAATACCTAGCACCAAAAAATAAAAGACAAAAAGACATGAAGGAAAAAAGTCAGTACCCTCAGGAAATCAAGAAGAAGGAAGAGGAGGAGAGTAGAAAAAAAAGACATAAAAGAAGGTGGAATATGAATGAGATACATTGTTTCAGAGCACAACACAGGGACACTCTTCCTTCAATACATCTATAGATTAATACATTAATAATTTGTAAAAGGTATGATGACATTAAATTTGGAAAAACCAAGCACCTTGCAACCAAGCCTACAGTACATGGTCTTTAAGACATTTTGCACTCAAACCACAATAGATGGATGAATAAAGTGAAGTTTGTTCATACATTGAAATTTTATTTAAAATTAAGAGAAAGGAATTCCTTTCATTTGTGACAATGTGGATTAAGCAAGAGATCATCAACTGAAATATGTCATCCCTAAACAAATTAATGTTTGACCAGATTTCTATTTAACATGTAAAACTGACAACCTCACAGAAGCAGAGTATAGTGATGGTTACTAGGTAGAGGGCTAGAGAAATTGAGAGATATCAAAAAGAAAGCACAAGGCTGGGGATATAGCTCAGTGGTACAGCACCTGCCTGCAAGCATGAGGTCATGAGTTCAACTATTGGTATCAAGAAAAAAAACACAATGTTTCCCTTGCACAGTACAAAATAGTGCTGCAGTTCATCATAGTGATGACAGTGTTTGATGTAGTGAGCCACAGAGCACTAGAATTTGCTAAATTGTTTTCAGTATTTTCTCCATATACCTGTAATCATTTCACAATGTAAACATAGGGACAAATTGCATCATATACCTTCAATGTTTATGATTTAATAATTTTTACTTAATTAAATAAAAAATTATCGTCTTAGGCAAATTTTACATACCTCTAATTCTATGATATGTCAGTAGACTTTCACTTATATTTAATTTTTACAAAGATAATTTAGTTTTCACTGTATTTATTTCTTAAAAGATTTAGTATTGTAATGATGTTTACACTTGACTCATTGGGAATGTGACATAATTTCTTTATGGATATAAATTGGGAAACAACTGACATTATCACAACTTCAGTTTATTCTATTCATGACAGAAAGGTATTACACATGTGTTCAGAAAATTTCTACATTTTAAAGGTATTTAAGGTTGTCTGATTTATTTCATTTAACATTATGTTTTCAAAGTGTATCCATTTCCTACAAATGTCTTGAATTTATCCTTTTTTATAGAAAAGTATTCCATTGTGTATAGAATTTTTTTATCCATTCATCTGTTGATGGACATATAGAAAGACAAAGAGAGAGAGATCTTTGGAATATAGGAACTGGACCAAGAGACAAAGGGTAAGAAAAAGGGAAGGGGGTGTAAAAACATTTACAATGTGCCATGTACGTGTCCAACTACTCACAATGAATGTAATTTTTATATGTCACAAACATGAACCAAAGAATGATGATGATGAAAATGAGGAAAAGCACCTAGATGCAGGGGGCGAAGTGGAAATGGAGGGAAAGGACAATAAAAAGAATTGAGATATGTCATGTACATATGCACACTCCCAAGTATGAGTGTTAACATCATGCACTACAAACATGTATTAATAAATTAATAAAAAACACTTAAATGCTTTTGTTAAGAGATATTGTTCTGCTTCTGAATAATTTTTCAGCAGATGTATTAAAAGTACGTAACTATGCCTATGGATCTCTGGAATTCAGTGTGCATGCTATTTGTTTCTTTAGGTTTGAATTCTGTATAATTCCATGTAAAGATCTATCTTTGTCATTGGTACCAACTGAATGTATTTACTGACTGAGTTAAGCACAAATCCATTTCACAAATTTCTGTTGATTATTCACAGCAGTGATTATGTGAGGGAGAGGATGTAGATATCCATACACACTGGGAATGTGTACGTCATTCAGATTGAGTGAGCAAATGGATATATATTTTTTTTGCTTTCTTGCTACTAGCATGACTACCAATGTACCATATCATTCACCAAAAAGTGTTTGTAGAAACTGTTTTAATGTATTGTACCCACCCCAACCAAAATAACACAAAATTGTTCAGTTTATGAAATAATTATATTCTACACTGGTGAATGGTACAACACACAGCCCCAAAGCACCGGCAGCTCAAAAGCTAATGAAACATTGTTCATAGATTGTGAGACTTTTCATATGGCAATGGATTGACAAGGTGTCTTTGGCCTCATTTTAAAGTGCATATATGTCGTTATTGAGGTTCTCAACTCATAACACTAAAAATTCCTAAAGATATAACTTCATCACACCATCACCTTGGAAATTAGATTCCAAAGCATGTATTCTGGGGTTCCTGGGCATTCAGACCACAGAAACCATTATACGAGTTTATTTGTACATTGAACAGTGCTGTCAATTGCATGAGTCTTTATGTGTCCTCAACAATTTGTATGCTCATATACCATACAAACTTTACAGTTCTTGGAGGATAAAAATTTAAGCAAGGTTGTACTTTTAGATTTCAGAAAAAATAATGCAAATGTAGATGTTATGAACTGAATCAAGCCTCTCACTGAAAGCCCTCTAAGCTCCTGGCTCAGTAAGGATTGTAGGGTGAATGAATGGTGCTGTAGAAAAGGTGACAAGGGTGGAGAATATAGGAAAGGGAAATGGCTTCGTTAACAAACTAAAATGATGTGCATGTTACACGGTCATATACAAATGCCTTCATATCTTCATATAATGAAGTTTTCATGAAATGCAAACTGAAAAATAGCAAAAGTATCACTTTCCTGGCATATTTTACTTTTGAATGCTCCCTGTTCATCCAGAGTAGTTTTCCATCTGTCTCTCTTACCTCTTCCCCCCACCCTCAAATAAACCATCTTCTTTCATATTTTAAAGGAGGAGTGGGAGGTGCACTTCCAAATGCACCAAATTCATGTTGTCTCCAAATTCACGTTGATGCCCACAGTTAAGACGGTGACACCTAGACAGGAAAAAAGACCACAAAATTCTTTCCAATCAATATTCATGTCAAGCCAGGGATTTAGCTCAGTGGCTTAAGCACTTGCCTTGCAAGTGCAAGGTTGGGGGTTCAATTCCCAGTATCAAAAAAAAAAAAAAAATTCATGTCAAGGTGATAGAAATGACTTGCTTTTTGGAAGCATGACCTGGTAGAGTGTATCTCTTTTCCCTGTTCCCCCCTTGCTTTCTGCTTCCTGGCTGTTATGAGATTGGCAGCTTTTTTCCAGAGCAGGCCCTTCCATGTGGATCACGGCCTAAAACCCTTACAAACTGTTAGTCAAAATAAACCCGTCCTGGGCCGGGGATTTAGCTCAGTGGCTTAAGCGCCTGCCTGGCAAGCACAAGGTTGTGAGTTTGATCCCCGGTACCAAAAAAAAAAAAAAAAAAAACCGTCCTTAGTTGCGGGTTTTGGGTATTACATCTCATCAATGAGAAAGGGACTAAGACAGATTTTCTTAGTGGATTAAGCACTGTGGTAGTACCTGAGCAGGCAAATCAAAAGCCTTTGGAGTGAGCCAAGAGGAGACCCAGAGAAAGGCCCCAGATCCAGCCACAGCCATGGCAGAGCCCAGGAGCCTGCACAAAGAAGCAATTTGCCTGCCTTCTTGCCGCCTTCCTCCGGTGTGAGCCAGGAGGAGACCCAGTAATGTCTCTTGAGCCTATCGACGCGTGTGCTTGGAATCAAACATCACAACCACCCTTCTCCGACGTTAGCAACTGGGGACAGAGGTCCAAGCATTTCTTGGCAGGATGACTGTATGCAACATAGCAAATATGGGGGGGGGGCTCTTCTATCTTCTCTTTAAAAGCAAGTGTTGTTTTCAGTTTTGTTTTCATTATGATTAATGGCTTTACTCTATTCAGTATTCTCTTTTGATTGATTTTATAATGTTGTCTTTGGTTTGATTTTGCTATACTTAATTGACTAGACAACTATTGTGAAGATAATGAGATATACTATGGTAACTATTACTATTATCCTGGTAACCTGCTGTGAAGTTCTGTACCAAATTCACTGCACTATCTCAATTGGCTTTGTTCTGTCTTGTTCTGTTGTATTTCTACTACCTTCAAAATAAATTTTTTTAAAAAACCTTTGGAACTGGTTTGCAGGAGTTTGGAAAGGTTTGGCGATGCAGACTAGAGAAGCCCTAGTGCTGTAAGTTGAGCTTGAATGGAACTTCTGATCAAAGCACAGAAGACTAAAATGCTGACAGCAAAGACCACACTCCAGAACTTTCATTTGGGAAGAGAAACTGCACTGGAATGGCCCTGAAGCAAGGCCAGCAGATTGCTATAGCTGCTGGTTTCAAACAGAAGCCTAAAGAGAATTCTTTCTGTGGTCTGTTGGCCATTTCAGAACTTTGGAAATGGAATGGTCAATTCATCAGAAAGAAATAACAGGTGAGTATGGCCGACTTTCGGCACACTGAAGGAGAGAGACCTTGGCGCCTCAGGACCTGCACCATGCAGTTGACTTGGGGTGCCAGGAGAACAAGGAACTCCTCCCCTCTCTGGGGGGTGGCTCTGAGCCCGTTGGCATGCTGGCTGAGAATCAAACATCTCATGTTGTCCTGTCCCCCATCCCATGTGTCCTCCTTCCCCTCCCCTCGCTTAGCAAGTGGAAGCCAGTGAACTACATATCTCGTGAAAAGATTGACTATGTTATTTAGTATGAACTCCCCATATGCAAAGATATGGACAACCATTTGGAAGAAAACAAGAGACAATATGACAGATAGCGAAGATCTCTGGTTGTCTAGCTTTGAAATTTATGCTTTCTTATGTTCCGTTCTGTTCTGTCTTGTTGTGTTTAATTTTACCTCCTTTAAAATAAAATTTAAAAAAAAAACCACATTGGAAGTTGATTTTAGGTCATGAATGTTACATTCCAGCATAAATTTTTTTTTGTACCAGAGATTGAACTCATGACCTCACACTCGCCAGGTAGGCACTTAAGCCACTGAGCTAAATCCCTAGCCCTCCAGTATAAAATTTGTGTACATTTTGCTCATGTCCTCAGACTGTTGGATACTGAGATTAAGAGTGGTGAACTAATTATACATGATGCTATGAATAGCTGTTTTGAAGAGAACAAAACATTATGACAGCTATTGCTGATTTAATATCATCCTTCTTAGAAGTCCTACCAAGCTTCTATTCTTCTATTTCCATTGATTCTATCTATCACATTGTGTCTTATTGGGATTTGAATATGTGTGAAAATATAAACAAAATTTTTTATTGAAAATGAGATATTATAGTACCCATTGATCATTCTCTGTTATTTGGTTCAGAAAGCCCTGTAATTCTTTCACTCTTTAAATGGTTTTATACTTTTTTGTTATGTTTGATATTATTGTATTTGAAACTATGCTCAACTATAGCAGAGAAAGAAATATTGTGATAGCTACTGTTGATGTCTGGTTGTCTTAGTGTTAAGTATTGTGTGGCCTATGTTGTGCGGTTCCGATCTGCTCTGTACTGACCTCTTTTGTCTTATTCTCTTTAAAATAAAATGGAAAAAAAATAAAAATTAAAATTAAAAAAAGAGCGGTGAACTAAATTAATCTGATAGAGGAAATTTCACAGCTGTACAATGTCCAGGCTGTTCTATGAAGGTGTTGGGGGCCTGTAGGCAGTTCTACACTGACAATCAAAAGAAAATTACATGCCCAAATAATTTAAAGTCTTCACTTTCCCTAGAAAGGAAACTCCTGAAAACTTAAGTGTTATAAGCATTTGCCAGATAAGAACTTGGGTGCTGAAAACATTCATAGCAATAAGAAGCCACAGCCAGGCACAGTAGTGCACGCCTGTAATCCTAGCATTTCAGAAGATGGAAACAACAGGCTTGCCACAAGTACAAGGCCAGCCTGGACTACATAGCAAGACACTGCCTCAAAGCAAAACAAAACAAAACAAAACAAGAACAAACAAAAAAGCAAACCATGTACTTTACAACCTGACAATAGAAGTGAGGTTTGAGAGCCTCAGAAGTCAGAGGGAATAGCAATATTCCACTGTACTGCCTGCAAAAGTGGAAGACTTTGGTCTGAGAAGAGAGACCCAGGATACTCTGCTGAGGAAGGGTGGTCTAGGGAGTTCAATTCTGCCATCAAAGCACAGTGAGGTCTTTGCTACCATAATGCATGAGTACTGTTGGATCCAGTGCTATATTTTGGCATCATCTATGGGGTCCTGATTTTATAAGTATTCAGAATTCAAGAGTAGGGGTTAGGGAAGTTTCCACTGAGATTTCAGAAGAAGGTCTGGAAGGCAGGGCGATGTGCCCAGGAGAGGGCTATATATAAAGCCGTGAGTGTAAACTTGAAAGAGCAATGGAGACCCCCAAAATTTGGAGAGGCCAGAAATATGGACTGTGTGAAGAAAGCCACAAGGAATGAGCAAACCTGGCCCAAGAAAGAAGAGAAAGTGGAAGGGCTACCCTACCCACAATATTTCAGTAGCAGCTCCACCAAAGTCCTTTGAAGTTCTCATCTCATAAGAGCTTACCCTCAGTGCTGAACATGAAGCCATAGGCTTTAGTGTTTCCTGTGAGTGTTACTTTCTTTCAATTTGTTTCTATTCCTGGATTTTTTTTGTTTTTTTTTTTGAGTGAGAATATTTGTGTTATGCCATTGAATATCAACAGTGTTTAACTTTGTTTTTTAGCTTTAAGGGGCTAACATTTGAGAGTTTACTTTGAGTGTCAGAGGGGACTGGTTGTGGTATTTTCAACAGTGTTGATCCTGTTAAGCCTTTGGCAAATCAGAGATAAACCAGATTCATTTTGCTGAAAGAGAGTTACATGAGTCTTTTGGGGGCTAATACCTCATGAGCTCAAAGGCAGAGTTTTATGAGAGGTGAGTGAATTATTGCAGCACCTCGGCTGGCTTGGTTTTCAGAAGTCAGCGCTGGTTGGAAGATGCAGGTCACCTGATTGTGTATGAGTTTGCACAGTAGTCTGTGCTCATCCCAAAATCACACGTACTTTTATTTTTGCTTTTACCCTTTTTCTCTTTGTTGAGCCAAGATTCAGTCTGCAAAGCTTGATTCAATTTGCAATACCTTTATCCCACATTTTACAAACAAAATTTTACACTGCTAAAAAAATTAATAATAATAATAAATAATTTAAAAAGTAATTCAGGTCAATGCCAGTGTGATTACCACTCCTTCCTTTCCCTGTACACTTTCCTGACCCCCATGGGTTGAGCAGTTTTCCAAATCAGCAGGACTTACATCATGCCGTTTCAGTCCTACAGCTGATTCTAGACTGAAACGCCTACAAATTATGAGTCAGATTAAAGCTCTCCTCTCAGTTGTGTCGGTTATTGTATTTCAGCAACAAGAAAGTGACTAAGACAATCAATGCTTGTTTCTTCACATATTGTACTGGTGTCAAGAGTCTTTAAATTGCCTTCTGTTGGTTTGTTTGTTTGTTTATGTGTTTTGCAACAGGATCTCACTATGCGGTTCTGGCCTTGAACTTACTATGTAGCCCAGGCTGGCCTTGAACTCACAATGATTCTCCTATCTCTGCCTCCTGAGTGCTAGACTTATAGGCATGTATCACCATACCTGGTCCTTCATTTCTTTTGATGTATGTTGTATTTCTTGCATTTCCTTTTAATATTTAGGAACTCTTGGCAGGGGCGGGTAGCAGGCATTGAACTCATGACCCCATACTTGCCAGGCACCTTTTGATGTTTAGAATGTTATCTCTACTTGAAATTACCTAGCTATTCATGCATACTTGTCATTATGCCTGCTAGACTTTCAACATACTGTTCTTGTTAGCTTCCTTTAATTCTGTGGTCTGATAATTCCAACATTCCTTCTATGTCTAAATCTTGTTTTGGTGCTTTCTTCTCAAATAGTTTATATTTAGAAGTTCTTTACTGCTAAGCTATGTCCCTAGCCCTGTCTATCTTATCATTCTGTTTGTCCATGTATCCAGCTCTCTATTTTATGATAAGGTCTTTCTGTATTGTCCAAGCTGAACTTAAACTTGTGGCCCTGCTGCTCAGCCTCTTTAAGTCCTGAAATTGCAGGCATGTGCCATCATGCCTCACTGTAAACAGTTTTTAAAGTCTTTTTTTAAAATTTTTTTTATTTTATTTTAAAAGGGAGTAAAAGTGAACACAACAAAACAGAACAGAATGGGACATAAGAAAGCATAAATTTCAAAGCTAGATAATCAGAGATCTTCACTATCTGTCATATTGTCTCTTGTTTTCTTCCAAATGGTTGTCCTTATCTTTGCATATGGAGAGCTCATACTAAATAACATAGCCAATCTTTTCACAAGATGTGTAGTTCACTGTCTCCCACTTGCTAGGCAGGGGAGAGAGGGAGGGAGGACACAGGATGGGGGACAGGACGACATGAGATGTCTGATTCTCAGCCCACACGCAGGCAGGATCACAGCCACCCCCCAGAGATGGGAAGAGTTCCTTGTTCTCCCAGTACCCCAAGTCAACCACACAATGCAGGTCCCGACGTGCCAGGGTCTCTCTCCTTCAGGCTGCTGAAAGTCTGCCACACTCTCAGCCACCCCAGAGAGGGGGGAGTTCCTTGTTCTCCCAGCACCCTGAGTCAACAGCACGGTGTAGGTCCCAATGCGCCAGGGTCTCTCTCCTTCGGGCTGCTGAAAGTCTGCCACACTCTCAGCCACCCCCCCAAGAGAGGGGAGGAGTTCCTTGGTCGCCCGGCACCCCAAGTCAACTGTACGGTGCAGGTCCTGATGCACCAGGGTCCCCTGCAGGCCCCCTAAAGTCCGCCATACTCACCTGCTATTTCTTTCTGATGAATTGACCATTCCATTTCCAGAGTTCTGAAATGGCCAACAGACCACAGAAAGAATTCTCTTTAGGCTCTTTTTTGAAACCAGCAGCTACAGTGATCTGCTGGCCTTGCTTCAGGGCCATAGTTTTTAAAGTCTTATAACAAGTCTCATAAGTTTTACATTGATTTTTAAACATGATGTAGTTCCAGTATGGAACTAGAGAACTTTCAGCCTTTCATATGAGGACTTAGGATTGTCCTGCTAGGTTTAAACAAGGTTGATTTTGAAGCACATGCAACTGTCAGGGTAAATTTCCTTTGATGTCTTTGCTATAATCTCTTATCATTTATAGACTCTCATAATGATACTTAATATCTGAAAATGTAGAAAGAAATTGCATAGTGTTCTTTCATTGTATTGCATGGTTACAAAACTAAATCTTATTGACATAGTAGTAATTTGACAAAACATGCTAGATGAGATAACAACTACAAGTATTTCCAGCTACTCATAATGTTTAGGGAGGAGGATCTGTAAGTAGTTTAAGTCCAGCCAGTGCAACATAAAAAATCTTGCATCAAGATAAAATTAAAAATAAAATACAGGACAAAAGAGCAGGAAGAGATCAAACAAGGACCACCAAAATGAAAGTACATCTGGGACCCATCCCAAGATAGCCTAGGAAACCAGTTTGTTAAAAGTTCCAAGTACCACCTGGAGAAAGGGCCCCTAAATCTCAATCTGGATGCATAGAGGGACAAGAGCTCAGGGGAAATCCATCTTTTTTCAGACCCATTGGCCTCTCTCCAAGGCAGCTTGTTTCTGTCATCTGTTTTTTTCCTCCTTATAAATACTGTAAATCTTCTCTTCCTATATTCCAGTTTTCAATCCCAGATACCTGTACCCCACCTCAACATCAGAGTATCTTGCCTCTGAACAAGCAGAAAATTAAAAGCCAAGAAACGACTTACAGCCTTGTGGACACTGTGTTTTTTTGAATTGTTCCTGTGTAATCTACCCAGTAACTGGTGATGATGGGCAGACTGTGGACATCATTGGCCACTGATCTGCAGCCAGCCAGTCCTAAGCTCAGAACCACTCATGGGGAATCTTGGGACTTCATGGAGGAGCAGTGAACCGGGTCTGAGGCCCAGGATTTGAATCTCTGTACACTGCAACTGTAGAGGTGCAGGGACATTCTCACACCTCTTTTGAAGTAATTTCTGGTGCTCTGTCCATGGGTGAGAGAGAACAGTAAGTCATAGTCTTCATGTGACGATCAGAGAGGAAACTGAGAGGTAGGAAACTGCAGAAGGTAATAAAAGGAGGGGAAATACCACAGGGCCAAGGTGGGGCAGTGGCTGTGAAAGAAAAATGGGGCTTCTAGAGAAGGGAAGCGCCTCATACCTGGTCTCACCTGAGTGGAACAACCTGGGTCTAGGTAGGAAGGCAGGTGTGCACACTATCGAGTGACAGTTGAGAAACCAGACTCTGGAGGGGGAGGTTAACTGAGGTGGGCAAAGACTTGCCAGTCTGGTGATGGCCTGTGGCTTTATCTCACCCTTCTATCGGGGCGGGTACCTGAGCCTTAGGGTGAATGAATCTGCCCAAGACAGAGTTGACACACTCATGATTTTGACATCCTCACAAGAAATCTTGACCTCGATGCAAACAGAGGCGCAGTCTTTGTGGCTGACTTGTACAACTCTCCCCTACAGGCTTGGTTCCTGCCCACCCTGGTGACGCTGTGCTGGATGCTTATGGAGATCCTCACATCTCTGCACTTTAACCAGGTGACCTCCCTGCTCCTCCCACTCCTCAGCCTGGTTGTGCTGGTCCCAGGTAAGGCTGTGAGCCATTTGTTCGGTTCCCTCCTCAGAAAGCAGCATCAGCCTGCAGTCTGCAAAGAGGAAGACCCACAGGGACTGGCCTCTGTGGCAACTGATTCATTCTGAATGTACTTGCTGAGTTTATACCAGCTCTGTCCAATAGAAATGCACAAGGTTCTGCAAGGAAAGCTGCATATACCCTTGCAAATTTTCAACATTTAAAAACTTTTTTAAAAACTAGATGAAATAAAGTTTAGTAATGTATTTTGTTTAATCCCAAATAACTGAACGTCATTATCTAAATGCTTACTTAATACAAAATAGTGCAAATGAAATATTTAACATCTTAACATCTAAACCTTCAAAACCCCGTATTTTACATTTACAATTCATTTGATTTGAAACTAGCTGGTGGGTATTGGATGAGACAGTTCAAGTTTATCCTCCACACAGGCACCATGCTGGATCAGGGAGAGGAGGAGAAGCTGTGAGAGCGAAGGTGCTGAGGTTCTGTCCATGGAACATTAGCAGCCCCCACAAAGGTTTACAGAGTGCTGATCACAGCTAAGGCTCCTGGTCCCCACATCCTCAGTCCAGGAAGTGTCTGCTGCTTGGGAAGAATTTTTCTGTCCCCTGGAGTGCCCACTCACTGCCATTTTAGATGTCTCATGTCTGAAGTCCCTGTTTGATTCTCCTTCTTTTGTTGAATAGCTCAGTTTACTGTCATGGGGCCAGCTGGTCCAATCTTGGCCATGGTGGGAGAAAATGTCACATTAACCTGCCATCTGTCACCTGAGAAAAATGCTGAGGACATGGAGGTGCGCTGGTTTCGATCTCAGTTCTCTCCTGCAGTCCTTGTGTATAAGGGCAGGAGAGAGAGGACAGAGGAGCAGATGGAGGAATACCAAGGAAGAATCACCTTTGTGAGCAAAGACATTAACCAGGGCAGGGTGGCACTGGTTATCCACAACGTCACAGCACGTGAAAATGGCAAGTACTGCTGTTACTTCCAGGAGGGCAGATCCTACGACAAGGCCATCATGCATGTCAGAGTGGCGGGTAAGTCATTTCATTTTGCTCCACTGCCTCTTCCCAGTGTGACTTTTGGGGAAAGTTTATGTCCTAACCCTAGGCAATTGCAAACCAGCCAACTTTTGTTGCAATCCTTCTACACAAGAAAGGTAGCTTCCTCTTGCCCAGGGACTCCATGAGAGGGTTTGCTCTGCTAAGCTAAGGCATTGCTTCTTGAGAGGCACACAGAACTTAGCCATGGCCTTCCGCAGAGGGAACAAGTAATTCCTGAAGATAATTTCTGGATCTGCTTTATTACTGAAACCAGGCACTTTTGAGAGTGAGAGAAGCCACATCAGTAGCTGCACTAGAATACCTAGAGGAAAAAAGGACTGCCTAGAGGACTACAATATATAGATGTCTCATTTACCAATAAGTATTAACCTTGCCTTGTTTTCCTTTTATCCAAATACTGATTGTCTTGACAATGACTGACAGGTACCTAGATCATTTCATTAAGCCATGACAAGTAGAGAAAACTTGTGTACTGAGCTCGATGGTTCAACAGAGACACCAAGTGAGAAGTCTGCCAGGAGCAACTTGGCAAGCCTCAGAAAAGAAGTAGCAATGAAAATGGGGTTTCTAAGAATGTATTAATAATATCTTTAAGAAAGGTCTTCACTCCCTGGGATCAGTATATGAGTATTATGCTTTAAAAGAAACATTTGAAGACTGTAAGAAACTGAACTCATGGGGACATTCAAGCCATCAGAGCAGTGGGGGATGAGGTTTGGGGAGAGTGTGACTTTCCCCTGGGCCTTCAATCATGAACTGGTAGGAGACCTCACTTTCCTCTCTCATGAAGGAGTCTTGTTTCTGATGAACCCAGACTATTATGCAGGGAAGGTTTACTGCCCCTGTGTTGAAGGTTTCTGGGTACCAGGAACTCTTTCTTTCCCTGTAATCATCTTTGCTGGGCCTTCCCTACTCTAAATCCGATTTCTGTAGTATTTTACTTGTTTTTTTCCCACTTGATTTTTTCTTTGAACCCCACAGAATGTTCTATAGCACTTTTTTTTCCAATTTGCCAAGTTGTTTTATGTCTTCTTTACTTCAAGTTTCCTGCATAAGTCTTCAAATGTACAGCTAATTCCTCTCACCTTGAAAAAAATAAATTGGGCAGAAAGCACTGGATTTAAATGTGTGTTTTAATTTTCTGAATTTAGTACAATTTTGGTATACTTCACAAAAGAACTACTCTCTAAAAGTCTAGATGATCACTGGACATGAGGCTCAGGGATAGAAATCGCCCAGGACCATGCACCTGCAGTTTCTTTACACACCCAGAATTCTCTTTTGTGGTTGTTATTATTTATTTTATTGCAATAAGAAATGTATAATATTAAATTTACCATGTTAACCTTTATTTTTTTTCTTCTCACTACTGGATGTTGAACCTATGGCCTTGTGCAGCCTAAGCAAGTTCTCTAGCACTGAGTTACAGCCCTGCCTCCCCTTTTTAAGACAGGGTCTCACCAAGATACCCAGACTGTCCATGAACTGATGCTATTCATGCCCCAGACTCCTATAGTATTCTTTTTAATTTAAGATTCTTTTGATGATAGAATACAGTTAAGAAGAGTCTGAATTCATAGAACTTTTCTGATGACACAGATTGAGAAGATGAGATTGGTGTTTTAAGTATCTCAGGCACATTCAGATCTTTCCAACAGAGGACTGTTGTATTATGTAGGAGGCACAATACAAAAATATCCTAATGGACTATGCACCTTGTGGGTAAACATCTTTGGATGGAATATGGCGGGGTCTGCATGATTCTTTTATCCTCACTCCTAACAGCAGCCACCCCTAGGGTGAACAGCTCTGCATTGTTTCCTTTATTTCACTTGGCCAGGAGCAGGAAACTGTGACAGAAAGCCCCAATCCAGGAGAGAAACAGAGAATCTTGGGGGTCCAAAAGCTTCTTATGATAGTGGTAGCTTAGCATATTTCTGTGCTAATCTCTGTTCTAACCTCAGGAATTCGAGGTCCCTGACAAATCTCAGGAGCAGAATGTGCAGTCCTATGCATGCCTGTTTTGGGTTGGACCACTTGTAAGTGGGAAAATTACATTCTGTGGCAGAGTGGACCAAAAAAACCAAGTATTTATAGAAGACAATGAATGCTAGGTGGTGCTGTGATGTGCAAGTGGAGGACAGGGTCAGGGTCCTCTGCTCTCAGAAATCTCAGGTTGATTTGGCATACTGGTCTCCTGGCCTCCTCAGTCTCAAGGTTCTTCTTTTGCTTCATCTTTCCTCCTTCCTGCTTCTGCTCCTTCTCTCCTGCTTTCTGTTCTCTTCCTTTGCAGAAGGGTCCTGCAGGCATGTTTGTAATGTATGTGTTCAGTTCCTCTGAGTACTGTCTCTGCTTCACCAGCTTTTCCCTAGGTGGTTGCAGCATTAAGAGCTAATTTTATAAAACATGATGGCTGAGATAGCACTGCCTTATTTATGACCTGAGCTCTTGTTCTCCCTCTCCAGGCGTGGGCTCCAAGCCACTCATTGCAATGAAGGGCTATGAGGACGGGGGCCTCTGGCTGGAGTGCACATCTGCAGGGTGGTATCCAGAGCCCCATGCAGTGTGGAGAGACCCCTATGGTGGGGTCACTCCCTCCTTGGAGGGAGTCTGCACTGTGGACAGAGATGGTCTTTTCACAGTCACCATGGTTGTGATTATCCGAGATTCCTCAGTGAGAAACATGACCTGTTCCATCAGTAACACTCTGCTCGGCCAGGAGGTCAAAACTGTGATTTTCATACCAGGTTTGTTTTGCACCCTCTGGAGACTTGTTGTGTGAAGGTAGGACCCTCAACAAACAGAGGGGAGCCTGTCAAAGTGGCAGAAGATGGAAATGGGGTAACAGGAGCCTGGGCCCTAAAGAGCTGGATACAGTTGAGCTGAGGTCTGTTCCCTTGTCACAAGGAGAAAATGTACTCTCAAAATATATATATAACAGCCTCTTCGCTGAAGGAAGATCTGAGCCTCTTTTCCTTAATAAGATCCTGGCACTAGCCAGGCATGGTGGCATACTCCTATAATTCCCCTTGGAAGGCTGAGGCAGGAGGATCATTCAAGTTTGAGACCAGCCTGGGCTACAAATTCAGACCAAGGCCAGCCTGAACCACATAATGAGATCTTATCTCACAAAGACAAAAAAAAATCATGGTACTTCAACAAACAACATTAAGAATAATCCTGAGTCTCTACTCATGTTCATGCTATCTCCTGAAAACCTCTCTTCTTGCTCGGGAATTTCTCAAGGATCTACATGTGTTCATAAATTCACTCAACCAATATGCAACAAGCATTACCTGTGTTCAAAATACTATTCTAGAAACTGAGGGTTAATCATTGGCCACAACATAACATTGATGCACTCACAGCAGTTACATTCTAGAGAGATGGAGAGCAATGTGTGCAATAATTAATTAAAGCAAGTGATTAAATAATTAAACTGTATGTTATATGAGACCACGATAAATACTGTAGTAAAAATTAAACAAAGGAAAAGGGGATTAAAACAACCCACTTCCTTGGGATGTTTCAGTTATTAGCAGGTTGGTCAAGAGAGAGTTTGCTGTAAAGTTGGGAATGAGGCATTAGATACTTGGGAGACTGAATGACCCAGGTCACCAAGCCATGTGTGCAAAGGGTCTGAGGTGGGAGTGTGTTGAGGAATTGCAAGAATCTCCAGAGAAAATGCTGGTATGGCTGGAATGGAGTGAGTAAAGGCAGTAAGAGGAGAGGCTTCAGAAACAATGAGGCTATCTCAGAGTGGCAGCATATACCAGAAACAGACTTTGGCTTTTAGTATGAATAACATGGGAAGTGTTTGAGCAGATTTAGTGAAACATTCACCAGCTTCAAGGTTGTCCCATGTAGCATTGACCACATGGCTAGAATAGCACGAGAAAGGAAATGGAATATTCTAGACAAAGAGGCATGGTGGCTCACACCAGGGTGGTGGTTGTAGTGATTCAGTATGACAGGTAAGGGTCACTGACAGTTCCCACAGTGACTCTAGTGTGTATATTCATCTGTCTCCTGGGGTCTGCTAGCCCTGAGCCCATCTCTCTCTTGTCCAGTGTGGAGCTTCTGGGAGAGAACTCACACAGGGGGACCTGACAAGGTGCTTCAAACCCTGGCATCCTGTTTATCACTAAGAGGGACTTTTCTGGTTTCCTTTTCAGAGTCCTTCACACCAAGCCTGTCTCCCTGGACAGTGGCTCTGGCTGTCAGCCTAGTTATTCTGATGCTCCTCATGTCTGGGATCATCTGTCTCATCAAGAAACTCCACAGGGGAAAAAAGAATGTGTCAGCAGAAAAAGATAGTGAACATAAAGAAAGAGAAATTACACGTAAGAAACTAGGGCAATTTGTGTGGAAAAAGGGAAAGAAGAACAAATAAAAGGTGTAAGAGGAAAAAAAAGGTATAAAAGTAGAGGTATAAGAGTACAGTTTGCAGTAGTAGAGAGAGCTCCATTCTGGCAGGCAGCAGCCTGGGAAGGAGACAGGAACTTCCCAGAGGAAACAGCAGAGATTGAAGCTCACTGCCTCGCAGATAATCCCGCTGAGCTCTCCTTCCTCCAGCTCATACTCCAAGCATTTGTATTGGAGGGGTAAAGATGATGATGTTCGACAAAAGTCCAATCCATACATCATTTAATATGAATCCAAATTCTCTTCCTTCTGCTGAGGGCTTTACTTTGTTTCTTTTTCAGAGCAACTTCAAGAAGAATTGCGTAAGTTTAGCCTTTCCTGCACTATTCCATGTATAATTTGTGTTCTACTTGAGTAGCCCTTGTCTCATGGCATTCGCCTCCCTGTCACTTGCAGGATGGAGAAGAACCCTCGTACATGCTGGTGAGTGTCTCCGACATTCCCTCAGATAGTGAGCTTTCTCCCCACTAGCCAATCTAGAGGAGATGAATAGGAGGCTGGGGTTGGGGTGGGGGGCAGCAGGGGACTATGAGTCATTTTGGTTTGTACCAGGAATCAAATTCATGACCTCACACTTGCCAGGCAAGCTCCCCAGCCCCAACAGAGCTTTTTTTCTTTTCTTTTCTTTTCTTTTCTTTTCTTTTTTTTTTTTTTTTTTGTCTTTTTGAGACAAGGTCTCACTATGCAGTTCAGGCTGGCCTTGAGCTCACTGTGTAGCCCAGGCTGGTCTCAAACTTGCAATGATCCGCTTGCCTCAGCCTCCAGAGTACTGAGATTACAAGCATGTGCCACCACGCCTGGCTCTCCAGAGTTTAATCAGCCTTACAGTTTACTTGCTACAGTCCCTTCCTTTTTTAAAAAATAAATTAATCCGTGATTACAGAGTTCTTCTTTATAGAGCAGACCTCCCTTAGAATTACATTTCAGTAGTTGTTGCTCTTCAATCCTGGGTTAATTTGCAAGAAGACAATAGTGTCTGGCTAGTTATAACCTAAAAGGTGGTGTAGAATATGCCCAATTGAAGAGTCATGGGAGTGGGGAGGGAGACAGTAAGTTTCTCCAAGTCTGATTCAAGGATGTATAATTGGGCTGGGGATATAACTCAGTGGCACAGCGCTTGCCTGGCAAGCATGAGGTCATGGGTTCAATTCTTGGTAACAAAAAAAAAAATCTCTCCTTCAAGGATGTATAATTAACTGTCCCAAATGCCTTCCTGCTCCCAGGAGAGTACTAGTACTGAACAATACCAGTACTGGAGAATGCAAGGCATGCTAAAGGGAGATGCATAATCCATCTGCCTATTCCTAAGGGCCACCTTGCATTTTATAATATGTCACCATCTCCCTAAAGCAGCAAAAATACATGTTTCACCAAGTACCATGCCACATGGGCTTTTCCTCTTTACAGAAATTTCAATATTGTTACAAGTAACCTGGGACACCATCCCAAGTTGTCACAATTAGACCTATCACCCTGGGAGAAAGGAGGAAATCATACAGTGTAAGAAAAGTGGTAGGCTGAGGCAGGAGGACCACCTCAAGGCCAGCCTAAACTACAATGAGTTCAAGGCCAGACTGAACTACAAAGCAACCCTGTCTCAAACAAACAATGCACACGTGCTCACATACACAAACACACACACACACACACACACACAACAAACAAAATGAGCAAGCAATATTAAGTGCAGATGGGATAGAGGGGCCTGAAGCATTTCCTATTCCCAGACAGGACATCCCTGCAGGCTTTGACCCATGTTATTGAAGTAAAATTGGGTGCCAGGGATACAGCTTAGTGGCACAAGCAACTGCCTGACAAGCACAAGGTCCTAAATTCAATTCCCAGTACCAAAAAAAAAAAAAGTAAAACTGGATAGAAATATGTCCCCCCTACATTTGCCATACATACCTCATGGATAGCAGGTTGGCTTTTGGGGACATCTGTCTTCCCTATTTACCCTTTGTCAGTCATTTAACTGAGTTGTCACCTGGCTACAAGAATTCGGTGAACAGACCCTGTGCTATCCAGAATATCATGTAATTCACTTTAATTCCTTAACTGATTAATGCTTGCAGGAAGTAAAAGCCTCTTTGCTGGTGTAAGGTAGTTGGATGGTTTCTAACCAGAGAGAGACCTAGAAATTGTGTACTGTACCATGTGTAGATAAGGAGGGCGAGAATGCTGAGAAAGTAGGAACTATTAGCACTGGCTCATTTGCTAAACTTTCTTGATTCCTGAGAGCCACGATTTTCAATTACCACAGAGACAGAAGTGCAACCTCAGCAATTCCCAGTCAATGAACTGCCTGGGATCAAAGGGTCTTCATGGAAAAGCCACCACATGGGGAATTCCCCATGTGCTTTCTGGGGACCAGGTATCATATCAGTGCACTAAGCCTGAGACTTTTCTGCAGCTGATGTGGTTCTGGACCCAGATACAGCTCATCCAGAGCTCTTCCTGTCAGAGGATGGGAGAAGTGTGCGCCGGGGCCCCTCCCGGCAGAGCCTGCCTGACAATCCGGAGAGGTTCGACTGCCAGCCCTGTGTCCTAGGCCGGGAGAGCTTCTCCTCAGGGAGACACTACTGGGAAGTGGAGATGGAGAACGTGATGGTGTGGGCCATCGGGGTTTGTAGAGACAGCATTGAGAGGAAGGGGGAGGCCCTGCTGCTTCCCCAGAATGGCTTCTGGACCCTGGAAATGTTTGGAAACCAGTATCGGGCTCTGTCCTCCCCCGAGAAAATTATTCCCATGAAAGAGCGCCTTTGCCGTGTGGCTGTTTTTCTGGACTACGAAGCTGGAGATGTTTCCTTCTACAACATGAGAGACAGGTCACATATCTACACATGTCCCCTCTCGACCTTCTCTGGGCCTCTGAGACCCTTTTTCAGATTGGGTTCTGATGACAGCCCCCTCTTCATCTGCCCAGTGTTCACAGGGGCCCAGGGAGTCGTGGTACCTGAGGGTGGCCTGATCCTACACAGGCCAAGGACCTGCGACTCCCTGCAGGGCCAGTTCTCTGGTCTCAGGGCCATGTAGTGAAGCCATGGCCTTCTCCACTACCATGGCACTGCACTACCTGGTATGAACAAGCCCTTCTTCCCTCCGGCCACAGGAGAGAGCATCTTCCAGCAGCCTCACACCCAGTTCAGGTCCAGGCCCAATTCTCTATCTCTTAAGGCTGTAGTGGCTATGGCACTTGGAAGGGTGGGGCAGGCCATGTCTTCTTAGGGAAGATGTCACACAGCTCAAAGCTGGGAGGGATGTTCAGAGGGCAATGGACAGAAGTAGAGTACTGATGATTCAATACCTGAGTGATAAGGCTGAGCCAACTGCTAGACTGTGAACATGGGCAAGGGCAGTGGGAAGCAGCAGGTTGTGAAAGGAAGGAGAACTGCAATGTGGAGGACAGTGATGACAGTGACACATAGGAGAACTGGACCAGAGAATGGGAGGGGCAGAGGTTGCATGACAGCTGCTGTGGGGTCTCTGGAGTTGATCACCCATTTACACCCAACCCCCATGATTTCCAGATCACACAACTACAGGCCCAGACCTAGGATGCAAAAGAAATGCTTTTGGATTCTGCCTGGCTTGGGCATCCTTGCAACAAACAGGAAGTTCATCTCAACCTGAGAGTGGCTTGAGAGTTTAGGTCTCGGCTGAGAAGTATTGACTCAGTCTATCACAGGGCTTAGATTTAGTCAGACTGTAGCAGTGTCAATCTTCATAGTCTCAAGATGACTTTATTGAGGACCTAAAATATCTTTTCTTCTTTTGTGTTAATATCTGTTATTATTTATGGCATTTGAGATTGGATTTGAGAAAATTTTAAATGCATTTGTATCAAAACATGAATGAGCTAACTATAGGTTAATATAAACAGCATGTTTCAGGAAAAGTAACTTGTTTCCAAAGCAATAATCATTTCATTAGAAAATGTGGGATCTTCTAAGTTTTCATACCTCTAATGCCTGGCTTAATAAAAGGTAGCTAGAAAAAAATAAAAATAAAAAATAAAAAGGTAGCTAGATTCTCATAGCTGTCTTTGCATTTAATCTGTTGCAATATCAAAGAACAAAAAGGATCTAGGAAGCCAGATGTGGTAGCACATGCCTGTAATATCAGCACTTGGGAGACTGAGGTAAGAAGATCGCTGTGAGTTCAAGGTTAGCCTAGACTTCATAGTGAGTTAAAAGGCCACCTTGTGCTACATAGGGAGGCCATGTCTCAAAAAAAGGACCTAGGAATCTATAGTGTACAGCAGTGAAAGAATGAAAATAAGGACAACAGATAATATACCATTATGAAAAAGTATTAAAATTTCAGACCCTCGAAACTATATCAGAGGCTCCCATAAATCCTGAATCCATATTTTAAGAACCATGGTAGATAATCTTGAAATTAAATTATGCATCTAAAATGCTAGCTTAAATGACAGTGCTTTCGATTTATGCCAATTCATTAATCTAACTGTAAATCTGAGTTGAAAAAAGTGTTTTTAAGTCTAAAAATTTATTACTGCAGCTGCAAATGGACACACAACAGATAGTACCAAGAACATACTGAAATAGCTGATTTGTTAAGATGGAAGACTGAGTTGTATATGAATATGGTTTAGTCCATTCAAGCTGCTACAACAAATATATCATAGTGGCCCTTAAACAACAGACATTTGTATCTCACAGTTGTGGAAGTTGGAAAGTCCAAGGTCAAGGTGCCATCAGACTAGGTGCCTGGTGCTTACTTCCTGGCCCATGGTCTTTGCTGGGTCCTCACATGGAAAGAGTAAAGGAGTTCTCTAAGCTCCCTTTGTAAAGGCACCTCCCAATCAAGTGAGATCCATCCTCATGACTTGATCACTTCTCAAAGATCTTACCTCCCATTATCTCCACATTGGAGATTAATTACAACACATGAATTTGGTAGAATATAGACTGTCAGTTCATTGCAGTGTCTGGTACTGTTGTTATATTATTATTTGGAAATTTTTGCTAAAAGCATTAGACTGTAAGAACTCAAATGTTACTAATCATAGGTTATATTAATTTAAGCAATTTATGGACCTTCAGTGCGCTGTAAATTGTTTTTTAATGGTGCCAGTGATCAAACCCAGGGCGTAGTGCATGCTAGCCAAGTGTTCTAACACTGAACTATTCCTTACACCTAAAATAAAAGGTTTGGGGGGGTGGTAATCGCATATCAAACTCAGAACCTCACATATTCCAGGCAGGCACTGTACCACTGAGCTAAATCCCTGGCCCCCTAAAGTAAAGTTTTAAGAGAGTTTGTATGTCTTATTCTAGTTTACAGAAGAGTTCCACTTATGCTGTACCATTGGGTTCTCAAAGAAAATATATTAATCTCCATTTAACCATAATATACTGGGGTCTAGCAAGTTAAAATGATACTTTTTGTTCAAGGAAAGCAGTATCCTTGCTCAGTAAATCATACCTCATCTTTAAGGTGACTTCCAAACATATAACATATATTTTAAATGTTTGTTGAAACTAGACATGAACAGAATACTCTGCTAGACACTATATAATCATTCAAATAGCAAAAAACATGTCACGCTGTCTTCTACTCACATCTTACTTTCTCATCAAGTTCCACATCTGTAATGTGCCCAGTGTGCAAAAGCACCAGTGTAAGCACCAAGTATATTCCTTATCTCATTGGAGTTAACTTGTAATTAGGATTAAACAAAAGAGGAAGAACATAAACTAGGTTGTTCATGATGCCATGAGTGAAGTAAATTGAACAGTGTTATGGAAAATTGTGGCATGGGACTACTTTCAGGGCAAGTCTAGAGAGGGCCTCCTGGAGAAGGTAACAGATTTTACTGAGGCTTAAAACAGAAAGAACCAGCTTGATGGGTGAGGAGGGGGTAACTGAACGGTGGGAACAGCAAGCACAGTAGCCTCAAAACAAGATGAAGTGACCACTGATAGAAGCTGAAGAAGTCCATGTGCTTAGAACAAAGATGAAAAATGGTACAGTCAGAAGACTTAGCAGAAGCAGACCATGTACTCTCAGCACCCTAGGTAGAGTACAGCTTATCCTTATCAGCATATCCTTTTCCCACATCTCAGATGGCAACATAGTGTACCACCTCAGAGAAAAAAATGGAAGAGGTCCTGTACTTCAGGCCCCACCTGCTGCACCCACTCCTTCTGATTGGTTTCTTTTGATTTCAGTGGAGCAGGTCTTTTCTCCTGTGTGACACAAGTCCTTTGCCCACATCTTGGAACCCCATCCCCTCCCTCAAGACTTAGCTATTCAGTTCACCCACTCATTCAACAATGACACTTAAGCATGACGTGATGGTCAATGTTGCAGAAGCTAAGGGCACAGAAAAGTGAACAAAACAGAAAGTTCCCATTCAGAAAGACCTACCCTGTGGTAGGAGACAGAAAGAATAAAAATGTTAAATGTATGATATGTGTGTGGAATGGTGGTAAGTGCTCAGGAGATAAATAGAAAACAATAAGGAATGTTAGAAGTTTCAATTTAAAACAGAGGATGAAGTGGATTTTATGGCTTATATCTAGGTGCCCCCCAACCAAAGCCTCATAAGGTTTATAGCTGGGGTTTGGGGCAGTGACTAGATCATGGGTGTGTATTAACTGTGTAAATCCCCCTAATTGGGTTTACACAGACCTGGGTGTGGTCCAGTAGATTTACTGAAGACTGATTGAATATCTTTTGGCACTCAATTTGAGGCATCTCAAAAAGAATAAGAGAAGGAGTGAAAGAGTAGAAAAGCCTTTAATGTGGGCACAGGAGAGCTGCAAAGAGGTGCAGGGCCTCTCAGCAAGAACAAAGAAGTGAAGCTACTTTTATCAGGTCTGGCTGGGGGAGGAGTTTGGGAGGTGGGCAGAGTGACATATTAAAAGCTGATGTGAAGGAGCATCTGCCTGTGCAAAACAGGAAACAAAGATTTACTGGAGGCTGGGGGTGAAGCACTTGGGTGATTATAGTCTTGGGCTTGGAAAGAGCTCTGCCCATGCGCACAAAGGGAGCAAAGGGAGCCAGATGTTTATCTCTGGAATGAGGAGAACACCGAAGTTATTCTTGAAGAGATAAGTTTTTTCTCTGGGTCCAGTACCAAGTTGGCTGGATGTCATGTTACATACAGATAGCTAAGCCCCAGGCTAGCAGACTCTGTCAAAGACAACCAGCCATCTCTACCAAGAATTTACATTCAAACTCTTGTAATACAATCAAATTCCATCAGCCATGGTTACAGATAAGTCTTGGGAGATTTAATCATTATAGGAATCTATTTTATGACCACATATGACCTAAAGGGCAGACTTATTTTTGGTTTGTGACCCAAAATGTTGTAACTCCTAAGATCCATGTTTGTCCCAAGGACCCCTTACAAAGACACCATTCAGTCTACCCAAAGTTTAAAATCAGAGCCCACTATACTCAATGCCAGCACTTTGGGAGGCTGAGGCAGGAGGATCTCCATGAGTTTGAGGTCAGCCTGGACTGACAACATAGTGAGTTCAAGACCATTCTGAACTACATAGCTAGAACTTGTCACAAACAAACAATTACACAGAGCATACTCTACTAATGGAATGAGAAAAAAACAATGTAGTTGGGTATGGTGGCACATGTCTTTAACCTCAGCACTTGGAACACTGAAGTAGGAGGATCACTCTGAGTGCAAGGACAGCCTGAACTACCTAGTGAGGCTCTGTCTCAAAAAAAAAGTAAATATACAATATTGTAGCTGGGTGTGATAGTGCACATCAGTAATCTCAGCACTTTAGGAGACTGAGGCAAAAGGATTGTAAATTCAATCCCAGACTGGACAATTTAGAGATTTAGTGAGACCTTGACTCAAAATAAAAAAGGGTTAGAAATATAGCTCATTGCCAAGGCTCTGTGTTCAATCCCCAATACCAGAAAAATAAACTGGTACCATGTAGTAAAAAGTGTGTGGGGGGGGCTAAATGAATGAGCTCATAACACCCAAAATAATTTTATGAAAAATATAAAACATACCAAAAAGCCAATGGAAGCACTGCCTAATGGAAGCACTGCCTTTGCAACCCTGAAAATTACATTATTTAGTCATAAATCTGAGACTTGAATTTTGTGGATACTGAAGGAGATGAAATTGATCTGTCTTTACTCCTTTCATATTTTCATTGGCTGTATAGTGAAAAGTGATAACCTTTTCCTGCGCCTATTTACTTAAAAGCAGATGCTAGCAAATTGCCACCTTATAATTTTAATTTAAATGATACACATAAATCTTCTTGATCCATTAAAAAACTTTTTTCTACTCAGTTCAATGGATGTTTCTATTATAAGACATAAAGCAGTGGAATTTCTAGGAATACTTATTATCTACATATATTAATGATTCAAATATGTAAACAAACGCACACTGGGAGGCAGGGCTGGAATTTTTCTTCAATGTGTATAATTCAATGCGGGTTCAGTTTTCACTGAAGTTTCCCCAGGTTTTATCGCCTAGCAACTGATAAGAAACATCATCATTTTTGAGGCAATCAGAAAATTAAATTGTCCAAAGAAAATTCTCTCACAGTCAAAGTAAGCGTAAGACACATGCTCCTAAGTAAATTTGGCCTGGGGAAGCCTCCGTAGTTGATTGCTCACATAAGGAACTGCAATACTAGTTTAAGCAGAGCTCAGCGAATCACAGTAGCCGATTTCCAGCCAATCACAGGCAGCCTTTTAGGTTGTGTCCCGCGAAGCCCGGGACACTAAGGAACGTGCAGTTTTTGGTTTCGCTTTTGGTGGCGGGTCACGTGTGGATTGCCGGCTTTCCACTCCTATCTAGGTAGCGGGCTGCCTGGTTCCCAGTGCTGCTTTGCTTAAGTGTAATTT
>PVJX010026463.1:0-25820 GCA_004027295.1 Dolichotis patagonum | reverse complement strand
AATTTACATTATTCTCACCACTCTGCTTGGATGAATTATGTGCTGTTCCAGTTTGTCTACTTACGCTAGACTTGAGGACATGGTCAGCTATCCCAAAAATAAGAGGACATATTATGGTAATCACCCCTAATTTTCCTATCAACTTAATCTGAAGCCCTTTATAACTTATACTGTCTTATTATGGCTGATCTTATTTGAACAAATTACATTTCTAAACTCTTTTTCTATTAGTGCTGTAATCAGTCATCTAGTTGTTCAGTAACAAAATATCCAAGAAACACATAAAAATTTCTCATTGCAGAGGAGTTAAGTGAATAATTACCAATGGACACATTATCAGATTAGATCTCATTTCTTGCAGTACTTTAGTATTTGACCATTTATTCCCTTTCAACTTCTGTCAGCCATCTTCTATCACACAAAAAATTTATTAATGTTTGTTGCAGGGCAAACAAAGGAAAATAAGGCATTGAATGAACTAGAAAAAGAGAATCAGTACTGGCTGTTGAAATTTTTAAGTTGAGAAGAATTATTAAAGTGAAGTCCTGAGAAACATTCACACTTAAAACTTCACCATTACCGTTCAATCATTTTCTTTATCTTCAGTTACTTGGTTGTCAGATATATATTTAAAGCATGCCTCCACCTCAGGACTATGGCACTTACCATTTCTTCCACCACAGTGATCTTCCCTGAGTTATTTGTATGACTGGCAGTCACACCTTCACTTTAGAGAGAACTCTCAGACTACCCTATCTAAATTAATGTTTTCCACCTTGATACTCTCTAAACCTGTAATTTTTTATTATACTTACCTAACTATTTTCATATTATACTTTAATTTTACACATTTATTGGCTTATTTATGAATTTGAGGATTTATCTCTTCTTCCAATGTCCTCTGGGCATAAAAGAAAACCTGATTTGTAGCAGGCATTAAGTAAATAAGACTGTAATTTAGTTTCACAGTCTTTTACTGGAAAACAGAACAGAGAAGAGCTGGGAATAGATTATAGAGTACCTTGAATACAAACAAAAATTGTAAGTTGGGAGCTATGGCTTTCGTTTTAACAGGGCCAATGGAGCTATAGATCCTCAGGAGTGTAAGTAATATTTCCAAATCTATGAATGTACCCAAAGATCAAGGAATGCAACTAGCCTTAGAATGTGGGAAAAAACAGTTCCACTATAATAATCAGCTTTTAATAATATAAAGCTAAAAACAAAACTTACATCAGATGAATTGTAAGATAAGGTGCTGAAGATTTGGGGCTCTCACAAGTCAGTAAGTTGTACTGGAGGTTTGTATCACTGCTCTGACAGAACTGTTGTAGGGTTCCTCACTCCCACATGACTTAAATGCATACCCAGTCCTTCACCTTTTAAACCTCAGTGATCCTTTCCATATTTATTAATATTTCTATACAAGTAATCAGTACTCTGACAAAACTATTTTTTCATTTTTTGAGTATCTTTTTTTTTAAATTTTACTTTAAAGAGAATAAAACAAAAGAGGGCAGAACAGAGCAGATCAGAACAGGACAACATAGACAACACAGTACTTTACATTAAGACAACCGGACATCAACAGTAGCTATCACAATATCTCTTACTCTGCTATAGTTGAGCATAGTTTCAAATACAATAATATCAAACATAACAAAATAGTATAAAGCCATGCAAAGAGGGAAAGAAGTACAGGGCTTTCTGAACCGAATAACAGAAAATGATCAATGGGTACTAAAATATCTCATTTTCGCTAGAAAAATTTTGTTTAAACTATCACACATATTCAAATCCCAATAAGACACAATGTGGTAGATAGAACCAATGGTAGTAGAAGAACAGAAGCATGGTAGGACTTCTAAGAAGGATGGTATTAAATCAGCAATAGCTGTCATAATGTTTTGTTTTCTTCAAAACAGCTGTTCATATCATCACACATGATATAGTCAAACAAAACAGAATAAAACCATTCCAACTGATGATTGAAAACATTGAAAGGCTTCAAAGCTATGAAATGGGGACTCATGCTTACCATAAAATCTTATATTTGAGTATCTTCTTGAATGCCTCAGTTCCTTTTTTCATAGTGCTGCTCTATCTTTAATTCATCCAAGTTTGAATAATTCCATGACAGCTTAACTTCCAGTTGCCAAAAAGGTATCTTCATCCCCATTACAAATGTGCCAAGGATATCTCCATCTTTGAATCCTCCTTTTAGTCTTCATCATGCCTATCTCTGCCTGTATTACATACAGTAGCTTATGTAGTTTACTTTTCATTCTATAAGATTTATAATGAAATTTTCTCATAATTATTCTTTTGACCCAACAAACGTTCAGTTAGAGACTACAGAATTGAATTACGCTCCTTCAAAAGGACTTTAAAATCTTCCAAGGAAAGATAAAAGTTAGATAGGGAGACTGTTATATCATTAAATAGAATGACTTTTAAAACTAGTGCTTCTGTCCAACTAATTATTGAATGAACATTGAGAAGTTTTAAATTGACATGAGCATTTCCAACAGTATTTCTGTTCCCTTTCTGTGCCTCTGCTATCTTCTAGCAACTGTTGTGCATAGGTGCATAGCAGGTATAGTACCTAAGAATATGAGAAGAAAAGCACCATTCTAAAAATATGAAACCTATGACTATTTAGACAAACCTATCAACCACTGTTAAGTAAAATTATAGTTATTTAAGAATAAATACAGCTGACTGCTGAGTAAATGATAAAGTAGAAAAAATACTCAAACTAGTAAACATACTTACAGGTACTTCAACAACTATAAAAAACCATTTTGTAGTCATTTGATTTAATATTTTAAAAAATATAAAATCTTTTTTTAAAAGCATTGATTTGATTCTCTCATATAAATAAGTTTAATAATACAGTCAGCTATATTCTTTTCTGTGATCAGGACATAAAAACAATTAGGAGTTGGTCAAGAGGAGCTCTGTGGTTTTATTTGAAAGAACATGTAACAGTTTTACAAGGGGGAAAACATTTTAAATTAACAGTAGAATTTTTTTTCTATCTCTAGGGACCTAGAGGACCAGATGGTCTTCCAGGGGAGCAAGGTATACAAGGTGCCAAGGTAATCAGTAATTTTCTTATTTAATATACAGTTAAATGTTATTGAGCCTGTATAGTCTTCCCAAATATAGTCTGCCCAAATTGAACCTATATAGCTCAATCACCTTAGAAAAGTATAGTTCTATATTTTTCTATGTTTAAACATGCAACATAGAATTTTTATTACACATAACAAACGTTTTCAATAATGAACTATATATTTGGTATCTTATTTCTGTTTCTGAATTTATGCTAACATATATAAGACTATACTCTAAATTCTTACTAATGTATCTACTTTATTAGGGTGAAAAAGGAAATAAAGGAAAAAGAGGCCTTCATGGTATTATGGTAAGAAAATTTAAAAGTTCCCGTTAAGTATGAACATTTTAAATCTTCTCTGTTTTCCTTGATTCTTTCCTCTGTTATTTTGAGAGGGGACCACTTGACCTACATATTTTTTTCTTGTGTAGGGTAAGATTGGAAGTCCTGGAGAGAGAGGAGCTCAAGGAAAACCAGTAAGTAATTAGAAAATAATCAAACTATGATAATCATTATCTGTGTGTTAAACAAGGGTGTTCAAACAATGCTTTAATTGCTTTATATAAAAGTAAAATAGTAAAAATTGTATATATTTATAGTATATGGTTATATTAATATATATGATTATATTCATATGTATTGCATATATTCATATATATTGTGGTGATTACCTGTTTTCTCCTCTGACATTATTTCATGTCCAGTAAATTACACTAAGAGAATACAAGTTCTCTTCTGCCTTTAATCATTGTTATGTTTTTTTGATCAAATTACTTATCCATTCTGTGCCTTGGTTGCACCTATTTTCAGCTGGCATTAATAACCATTACTTCTTTCTAGTCATGATAAGTTAGTTTTTTTGTAAAACTCATTTCAAAATAAAATGTGATACATAAATAGAATGGGACATAATAAAGCTAATATAAGAAAGTTATTTGAGAGATTATACTTAGTTACTTTTTAACTCAGCTGAATGGTATTTTAGACCACTGGAATGTGGTTCTCTGTGTACTTTCACATGACTCATCTCTCTAAACGTTTTTAATGTTTATAATGGTAGATATTTTCCTACTGTTACACATCTTACCAAAATTATACATTTTTTAACCTGAAAGAGAGTAACTTCTGTGATTGTCACCACCAAATAAAAGATAAAAATGTTTTTAAAAAGACAAAAATGAGTCGCATATGTATACATAAATATATAAACATAAAATATGTATGTCACATATAAGTATGAATGTATAAAAATTTTATTTCATTCAGAATTATCATTTTAATGCCATTCCATTTATCATAGATATGTTTGTATAAAGTTATAAAACTATATAAAATAAACAAATCACAGATGACAAGTCAGACAAGCATAATGTAAATGCTTTTGTTGCCGAAGTAATTATCACCAGTTTCATTGGATTTGTTTGTTCGTTTTTGAAATCTGCTGCCCCCTGCCTGTGGTTTGTCACAACAGCATTATATTTGACTTGTCGGAGAACTAAAAGAAAAAAAGACATCCTAGGGAAAGAAATTGTGTTCGGCATTGTATTATAAACTAAATTACTTCCCCACCCAAAACAGCCCTTGAATGTGAAAATTTATCACCTGACTTTTTAATTATCAATGTAAAAGCTACTTCTGCAGATTGTCACTACTTCATAATATTGTATACAAGGTAAGTATGTTGCAATGAGTAAAGAAAGTTGAAGGTCAGCTGTATTTCTCATTTTTTAAAGAAATTAGACCTAAAGAAATAAAAATTATCTAATACTTTTGTCCACGGTTGACCTTCTTGCAATTTTACCATCACTTTCAGCTTAGGTAAACGTGATATTTGACTCCCTTATTCAAATCAAAAATATTAGAATCATTTGATAACCTTAAGTTACAGCAAGCAAGTGTAAAGACTAATGGAAGAGTAGAATTATCTCCATAGATAACATGGTTTGCCCAAAATTAATGAGTTTATAGTAGTTGTTGTGATTTACTGTGCTCTATGCCTACATTGTCTTTTTACCTTTTTTTTTTTCTTTTCTTTTCTTGTCTTTTTTTTTTTTCTCTCTCTCTCTTTTATTTTTCCTTTTGTGCTGGGAATTGAGCTGAGGGCCTTTACATTGAACTACACCCCAGTCCTATTTTATTTTTTGGACAGTTCTCATCAGGTCTCTGAATTGCCTAAATTGGGCTCAAACCTCTTATCCTCTTGCCTCAGCCCACCAGAGTGCTGGAATTACAGCTGTGTGTCACCAGGCCCTGGTCACCCACACTGTCTCCTTCTCCTTGATGAGTTGAAATCTTGGAGATGCAATGAACAGTTAGTCAATCAATAAAATCATACAAACCCTAAAGATTCATTTTATGCTTCAGAGTATTCTTACTGTCTCCAATCCTTTAAGCACTGTGATCAGCAGGCAATGTTATATAATGGAAAAAAATATTAGCGGTCACACTGACCACTGTTGTTACATGCTCCTAAAAACCATGTAATCTTCTTTTAATGGCTTAGCTCTCTGGATCACATTTTCCTCACTTGTGAAATAGAGAGAGTGATAAGATCTCTAACGCATCTTCCATGGCTCAGTTTTTATAATTATTTTTTTCTTTTATGCTGCAGATAGAACCGCAAGCCTGTGCAAAATAACTATATCATCTATCACTGAATATACTCCCCACCTCTAATTGTCATAATTCTAAAGCCAAATATTACATGAAAATTGAAAACACATACAGTACACTAGCTAGTCCACCAATATATTTTTCTGGGAACCACCAAGACCATTTCCTATATTCACTTTCCATCTACACACAGATCTGACTCAAAGGAAAAATCAGGAACAAAGGCCACAATCCATTGTATTATTAAGATGATAAAACTTAAAATGATAAAACATTGTTTCTGATTTTCCAATTCACATAAACATCATAACATTTTTTACATTTATATAAATGTTCATTTAATATATTTAAATGTTCATTTAATAGAACATTTATATAAAAAGTCTATGATTTTGAGTGTCTCTAGTTCCTTAATTCTCTCAAATTTTACTTTATGCATTTTGAAATTCTAAGTGCACTCACATTTAGGGTTAATATGTCTAAACAACTGACCCTTTTATTATTAAAAAACTATTCTGATTTATCTTTTGTAATTCTTTTTCCTCTTGCTGATACTGTTTTGAATTTTACTTTGTCTGATATTAATAAAGTCTCTCCAGCCATCTTATGCTTCCTGTTCAGGTGGGATGTATTCCTAAATGTGTCTTGATATTTAAATTCAATATATTTTAGTTGGATATTGCTTTTTAATTCTGACACACTTCTCTTAATTATAGTGTTTGGTTCCTTTCATATTGATATACCTGACAGAAGTTCACCACTTTAAGATATTTTTGTTCCTTGTATCATTTTTGTTGGAATGATTGTTTGATGTCTCCCTGGTAGCATTAAATGCTATTTTTTCTTTTCATTTTATTTGCATATTTTAGTGATATGTAGTGATAACATTCATCACAGAGAATTTGTGCCTGTGCATGGTTTATCTTGCTTTTTTTCTAACTCCCCTCCTTCACCCTTTCTTCTCCTCTTTATTTAAAAAGCTTCACTTCCATTTTTTCCTTCTATTTTTTTATTCTTGTCTCTCCCTACTTGTTCTTCTTCTCATTTAAACATTTTCTTCTGATTTTACAATATCAGTTATACATTTTGGTCCTTATTTACACTTGCAATTTCTCACACCAGAGAAGCCATGTGATATTTACATATGTGTGGTTCAATTTATCGCTTAGGAGTTTGATCTCAAGGTATATCCATTCACCTGGAAATGTCCCAAGTTTATCTTTCTTTATGTCAGTGTAGTAATCCACTGTATTTTTTTAGAAACTCATCTTCTTTAATGATTTATTATTATGGTTGTTAGCCTGAGTTGTTTCCAAAATTTAGCTATTATAAATTGTTCCAGTATAAACATGGGTATGTGTATATCACTCTGGTATGATATGTTTAATTCTTTCAGGAAGATACCTAGAAGGAAAATAGTTGGGTTGAATGGAACCTCTAGTTTTAGTGTTTTGAGGATTCTCCACACTGATTTCCATAGTGGTTATACCACTCGCTAAAAGGACAAATGTTCCTTTTCCCTCACAGCCACACTAGCATTTATTATCGGGTGATTTCTTGATAATAGTCATTCCTTCTGGAGTGAGATGGGACCTCAGTGTTGTTTTAATATGTATCTCTCAAATGGCCAGTAATGTTGAACATTTTTCATGTAATTTATTTGCCATTTCTAATTCTTCACCTGAGAAGAGTTTATTCATTTCAGATGCTCAGTTTTGAATTGAGTCTTTAAATCCAGGTGAGCCCTAATGTTCTGGAGTTCCTTATATAATCTAGATACCAGTCCTTTGTCTGAGGAACAACTGGATAAAATTTATTCCCATCCAATGGATTGTCTCTTCACTCTGTTGGTGGTTTCTCTTGCTGTCAAAAGGCTTTCTAATAAGAAGTTCCCAGTTGTTAATTCTTTGTGATAGTTCAGTGTTTTGTTAATAAAGGCTTGGCCTATACCAGTGTCTTGAAGAATCCTACCTCTCTGGCAGCATATTTTATGTCTCTGTTCTAATATTTAGATCTTTGACCCATTTTGATTTTAGCTTAGTACATGGTGAAAGATATGAGTCTAGTTTACATTTTTAGTATGTGGAAAGTCAGTTTTTCTAGCAGTACTTATTAAAGAGGTTGTCTTTCTTCCAGTGAAGGTGTTTGGCTCCTTTGTCAAAGATAACGTGGCTGAGTATGTCTGGAGTTATTTCTGCATCTTCTATTCCATTTCTTTGGGTATTTTTTTCCAGCACATGCTGTTTTTATTACTGTAGCTTTGTAGTATAATTTCAAATCAGGGCTTGAGATGCCCCCTGCCTTGCCTTTGTTGCCCAGAATTGCTTTTTCTAGGTGTCTTCTGGTTCCAAATGAATTTTAGGATTGTTTTCTCTAATTCTATGAGATATGCCATTGGAATTTTAGGATTGCATATTTTAGGATTGGAATATTAGAATTGCATAGAATCTGTGTAACAATTTTGGAAGTATGGCCATTTTCACTATATTGGTTCTTCCAACAGGGATATCTTTCCATATTCTGATATCTTCTTCAATCTCCTTTTTCAGAATACTTCAGAATACTGTAGCTTTTAATATAGAGGACTTTTACTTCTTTTGTCAGATTGATTCCTAGATATTTCATTTGTTTGTTCATTCGTTTTGGTGCCATTAAAATCACAGCCTCACACTTGCCAGGCAGGTGCTGTTCCATTGGGCTATATCCCTGGCCCTTATTTAATTTTTTGGATGCTATTGTGAAAGGTATTGTTTTCCTAATTTCTCTCTGTTTGTTTTTTATTTGTGTACAAGAAGGTTATTTATTTTTGAGTGTTGACTTTGTATCCAGCTAAACTAATGAATTTGATTATTAAATTTAGGTCTTGGTGGAGTTTTAAAGGATTTTCTATGTGAAGTAACATGTCATCCACAAATAATGATAATTTGGCTTCTTCCTTCCTATCCTTGCTCTTTTTATTTCTTTCTGTACTAATATCTAATGTCTAATATCTGTACTAATGTTTCCAGAACAATATTGAGTAAATGTGGTAACACTGGACATCCTTGTCTTGTTTCTGATTTTAGAGTGAAAACTTTCAGTTTGTATCCATTTAGTATGATGCTGCCTGTTCACTTATCATAGATGGCTTTTATCAAATTGAGATAAAGTGCATCTATTCCAGTTTTCTGTAGGTTTTTTTTTTTAATCATTAATGGGTGTTGGACTTCTTCAAATGCTTTTTCTGCATCTACTGAGAATCATGTAGATTTTGTCCATGGCTCTGTTGATATGGCATATTAAATTTATTGATTTGTATATGAAGAAACATCCTTGCATTCCTGGGGTTAATCCTACTTGTTTACAGTGTATGACCTTGTTAATTTGCTGCATTTTGTTTGTCAGTATCTTATTGATGATTTTCTTGCAACTATGTTAATTATGGAGATTGGCCTGTAATTCTCTTTCTTTTTGGTTAGATCCTTCTCTGGTTTTTATGTCAGTATAATGCTTGTTTCCAGGAATGAGTTTGGGAATATTGCTTCTCTTTCAATTTCATTTAAAGAATTTGAGAAGTAGCAACATTAGGTTTTCTCTAAATTTCTTGTAGAATTCTTCAATGACTGTGTCAAGGCCTAGGGTTTTCCTTTGTTGGTTAGTGTTAATTACATCTTCAATTTCATGGACTGATCATGGACTGATTGGTTAATTTAGAACTTTCAGATATTCTTGATTCAGCTTTGATAGTATATATATATATGAATCTGTCCATTTTTTCTGTATTTTCTGTCATTAGTGTATAGGGTCTCAGAGTAGATATAGGTGATCTTGAGCTCTATAAGCTCTGTTGTGATTTCACCCTTTTCATTCCTAATTGTATGAGTCTGAGCCTTCTGTTTCCTCTTTTTGTTAACATTGACTGAGGCTTTGTCAATTTATTTAATCTTTCAAAAAATAACTTTTTTAAAAAAAATTTTTATTTTAAAGAGAATAAAACAAAAGAGGGCAGAACAAAGCAGATCAGAACAGAACAACATAAGCAACACAGCACTTTACAATAAGACAACCAAACATTACCAGTAGCTATCAAAATATCTCTTTCTCTGCTATAGTTGAGCATAGTTTCAAATACAATAATATCAAACATAACAAAATAGTATAAAACCATTCAAAAGAATGAAAGAACTACAGGGCATTCTGAACCGAATGAAAGAGAATGATCAATGGCTACTATAATATCTCATTTTCAATAAAAAAATTTGTTTGTACTATCACATATATTAAAATCCCAGTAAGACACAACATGATAGAACTGATGGTAATAGCAGAATAGAAGCATGGTAGGATTTCAAAACAAGATGATATTAAATCAGCAGTGGCTGCCATAATGTTTTGTTTTCTTCAAAACAGCTGTTCATACCATCTCACATAATAAAGTCAAACAAAACAGAATAAAACCCTTCCAACTGATGAATGAAAACATTGAAAGGCTTCAAAGCAATGAAATGGGGAATCATGATTACCATAAAATCTTATATACTCTTACCAACTCTCTTACGAGGGAGACTATACAGTATTTACACATGTGAGTTTGGTTTATTTCACTTATGAGTATGGTCTCAAGTTGTCTCCATTTATTTATAAATATCTCAATGTGATCATTCTTTATAGCTGAGTAGTACTCCATTGTATAAAAATGCCACAACTTTTTTATCCATTCCTCAGTTGATGGGCACTTAGGTTGTTTCCAAGATCTGGCTATTACAAATTGCTGCTATAAACATGGGTGCACATATATCACTGTGGTATGATGTTTTCAGTTCTTCTGGGAATATGCCTAGAAGCAGAATAGCTGGGTCAAATGGAACTTCCAAACCCAGCTTTCTGAGGAATCTCCAGACTGACCTCCACAGTGGTTGCACCAGTCTACACTCCCACCAACAGTGCAGAAGAGTTCCTTTTTCCCCACAGCCTCTCCAGCATTTGTTGTTGGTAGTTTTTTTTTTTTTTTTTATCCTGGCCATTCTTTCTGGGGTGAGATGGAATCTCAGTGTGGTTTTAATTTGCATTTTTCTAAAGACTAATGATGATGAACATTTTTCATGTATTAATTTGCAATTCATATTTCTTCATCTGAGAACTGTGTATTCATTTCAGATGCCCATTTTTGGATGGGGTCTTTGAATTTCGAGAGTCTGGTTTTTTTAATTCTTTATAAGTTCTAGACAGAAGTCCTTTGTCTGATGGACAGTCCATTGAGATTTTTTTCCCAATTTGTGTGTTTTCTTTTCACTCTGCTGGAAATCTCTTTCTACATGCAGACACTCTTTGATAAGATATGGTCCCAGTTACTGATTCTGGGAAGTATTTCCCATGCGGTTTGATTCTTGTTAGTGAATTCTCTACCTACCCCTATATCTTTGAGATTTTTAACTACCTTGCCTTTCAACAGATTTAGTGTTTCTGTTTTAATATTTAGATCTTTGATCCATTTAGAGTTTAGTTTAGTACATGGTGTAGTTTTAGTGTCCTGCATATGGATAGCCAATTTTTCCAGCACCATTTGTTAAAGAGACTGTCATTCTTTCAGCGAGCATGTTTGGCCCCTTTATCAAAGATAAGGTGGTTAGGTGAGTTTGTGGATGGTTATATCTTCCAATCTATTCCATTGATCTTCAGGTCTGTTTTTTTCCAGTACCATGTTGATTTTATTATAGCAGCTTTGTAGTATAATTTCAAATCAAGGATTGTGATGCCTCCTGCCTTGCCTTTGCTGCTTAGAATTGCTATTATTCTAGGTCTCTTCTGGTTCCAGATGAATTTTAGGAGTAATTTCTCTAGATCTATGAGGTATGTTAGTGGTATTTTGATTGGGATTGCATTGAATCTGTATAGTAATTTTGGGAGAATGGCCATTTTCACAATTATTGTTCTTCCTATCCATGAACAGGGGATGTCTTTCCATTTTCTGAGGTGCTCTTCTCTTTCCTTTTTCAGGGTATTATAATTTTCCTTGTATAGCTCTTTTACTTTTTTTGTGAGATCAATTCCTAAGTATTTCATTTTTTTTTTTTGGATGCTAGTATGAAGGGTGTGGCTTCTCTTATTTTTCTCTCAGTATTTTTGTTGTTAGTGTATAGGAATGCTATTGATTTTTGAGTATTGACTTTGTATCCAGCTACATTGCTGAATTTATTTATTATATCTAGGAGTTTTTCAATGGAGTTTTGTGGGTCTTCTATGTAAAGTATCATATCATCTGCAAATAATGATAATTTAACTTCCTCTTTTTCTATCTTTACTCCTTTTATTTCTCTCTCTTGTCTAATTGCTCTGGCTAGTATTTCCAGTACTATGTTGAATAGGAGCAGTGATAGGGGACATCCTTGTCTTGTGCCTGATTTTAAAGTAAAGGCTTTCAGTTTTTGTCATTTAAAATGATGCTGGCTGTTGGTTTTTCATAGATGGCCTTTATCATATTGAGATAAAGACCATCTATTCCCATTCTCTGTAAGGTTCTTATCATGAATGAGTGTTGGACTTTATCAAAAGCTTTTTCTGCATCTATAGAGATGATCATGTGGTTCTTACTGTTGGCTCTATTGATATAGTGGATTACATTTATTGATTTACGTATGTTGCACCATCCCTGCATTCCTGGGATGAATCCCACGTGGTCGTAGTGTATAATTTTCTTAATGATTTGCTGCATCCTGTTTGCTAATATTTTATTGAGAATTTTTGCAAGTATGTTCATTAGGGAGATTGGCCTATAGTTCTCTTTTTTAGATGAGTCTTTCTCCGGTTTTGTTACTAGAGTAATATTTGCTTCCAGTAATGACTTAGGAAGAATTGCTTCCCTTTCAATTTCATTGAAGAGTTTGAGGAGTGTCAGACTTAAGTCTTCTTTGTATTTCTTGTAGAATTGTGCAGTGAATCCATCTGGGCCTGGGCTCTTCTTTGTTGGCAAGGACTTAATTACATTTTCAATTTCATTAATAGAAATTGGGTTATTCGGCAGTTTTACATCTTCCTGATCCAGCTTCGGTAGTTCATATGTATATAGGAATCTGTCTATTTCTTCAGTGTTATCGAACCTATGAGAGTAGAGGTTTTCAAAGTAGGTGTTGATGATCTTCTGTATTTCCACTGAGTCTGGAGTAATTTCACGTTTTTCATTTCTTATTGCATGACTTTGAGGTTTTTTCTTTCCTTTTTTAAATAAGGTTGGCTAGGTGCTTATCAATTTTATTTATTCTTTCAAAGAACCAACTCTTTGATTCATTGATTCTTTGAATTATTTTCTTAGACTCTATTGCATTAATTTCTGCTCTGATCTTTATAATTTCCTCCCTTCTTTTGGCTTTGGATTTGGCTTGCTCTTCTTTTTCTAGATATTTGAGTTGTAGCATCAGGTTGTTTATTTGTGTATGTTCTGTCTTCCTGATGTGGGAACTCAGTGAATAAATTTTCCTCTGAGGACTGCTTTCATTGAATCCCACAAATTCCGGTAAGTTGTGTTTGTATTTTTGTTTGCTTGTAGATATTGTTTAATTTCTTCTTTAATTTCCTCCATGACCCACTGATTGCTCAAGAATGTATTACTCAGTTTCCGTGTGTTTGTGAAGTTTTTGTAGTTTCTTTTATCATTAATTTCTATTTCATGGCACTATGATTTGATAACATGCATGGGATAATTTCAATTCTTTTGCATTTACTTAAATATGTTCTGTGGGATAGTATATGGTCTATTTTAGAGACTGTCCCATGTACTGCTGAGAAGAATGTATATTCTGATGTTGTCGGATGGAAAACTCTATATACGTCTATCAAGTCCATTTGTTCACAGGTGTGATTAATTCTTTGCGGATTTTCTGTCTAGTTGATCTGTCCCTTTGTGTTAATGGCATGTTAAAATCTCCTATTATAATTGTGTTATTGCTTTTTTGATTTTTCATTTCTGTTAATATTTGCTTTGTATAGCTGGGTGCTCTGGAATTTGGTGCATATATATTTAAGATTGTTATCTCTTCCTCTTGAAGTTTTCCCCTAACTAGTATGTAGTGACCTTCTTTATCTCTTTGGATCATTCTTGGTTTGAAGTTCACATTTTCTGCAAACAGGATAGCTACTCCTGCTTCTTTTAGGTTTCCTGTTGCATGAAGTATTGTTTTCCATCCTTTGACTTTCAGTCTATGGGTTTCCTTTTGGGTTCAATGGGTTTCTTGTAGACAGCATATGGTTGGATGTTGTTTCTTGATCCATTCTGCCAGTCTGTTTCTTTTGATTGGTGAGTTGAGGCCATTTACATTAATGGTTATAACTGTTACATATTGGTTTATTGTTGACATGTTATCTTTCTGCTGTTGTATCTTTAGCTTTCCATTCTGTTTAATTGTCTGCCTTGCTTGGTGGTTTTATCCTATGTGTATCTAGAATATCTTTCAGTATTCTTTGTAGGGTTGGTTTGGTGGTCATGAAGTTTTTCAGCTGTTCTTTGTCAAGGAAGTATCTTATTTCTACATCCATTTTGAAGGACAGTTTTGCAGGGTACGTCAGTCTGGGTTGGAAGTGGTTTTCCTTTAGGATCTGAAATACTTCACTCTATGCTCTTCTTGACTTCATGGTTTGCATTGAGAAGTCTGCTGTGATTCTGATAGGTTTTCCTTTATAGGTGATCTATCTTTTCTAATAGCTTTTAGTATTCTGTTCTTATGGTGGATTTCTGGGATGGTGATTATTATGTGTCTGGGTGTAGTTTTATTCTGGTTATGGCTATTTGGAGTTCTATATGCTTCACTAATCCAAATGTCAGTTTCCATTCTCATGTTTGGGAAGTTTTCAGCTATTACTTCTGTAAATATCCTCTTGATATCATTTGGGCTGTCCCCTTCTTTTTCATTTATCCCTGTTAATCTTTTATTATTTTTCTTTGCATCATCTTTCAGCTGTTCAATTGTTATTTCCTGATTCTTTGTTATTTTTAAAAGATCTTTCCTTTCCTGTTCACTAGCTGCGACCTTATCTTCGAGGTCTGAAATTCTATCTTCACTTTTGTTGAGGCAGTTTTGACAGCTTTCAATAGAATTTTTGATTTCCTGTATATCTCTTTGAATCTACTTTATATATTCTGTTTGTTTATTATAGTGTTCATTCAGGGATTCCTCTAATTTGTTTGCTTTGTTCCTCTAATTTTTTAGCTGTGTCTTCACTAGATGTGTTCAGTATTTCTTTCACTACTTTTATCATTTCTTCTTTTACCTGGGCAATTATTTCTGATTTGAATTTCTCCATAGCTTCCCCTCGTTGCTTCTTTATCTCAGTTGATATCATTTCAGTCATTTCAGTTGTATGGCTTCTATTTTCTTCTATGTACATGGCTCCTAGTCTTTCTTGGGATGGCCTGGAGATTTGAGCCTGCCTTTTGGTTTTTCCTTTTGTCATTTTTATTTATTTCCTTGATTTGAGTGGTGTTACAAAGCTTCCTCTGGGTGTGTGGTGAATTACCTCCTGCACCCTCAGCTACTGGAGCAGTCTCAGCTCCCCTGCAGGCACTTGGCTCCCTAAATTGAGATGTGGAAGCTGGGCATGGAGAACTGGGGCCTGTGGAACCCCTGGGGCACAATCCCCTGTCCTAGAGGGGTGGGTATGATCTCAACTGCTGGCAGTGCTGGTCTGAAGCTCTCCCCAGGTCAGCCCAAAGGAGCCCAGAGTCCTCGTGTGCAGTCTCTGCCTCCTGAACTGAAAGAAGGCCACTGGGCCTGGTGAACTGAGGCCCTGAAATCTGCTGGGCCCAGTCCAGCGTCTCCAATAGCTCCCCAGAAACTCAAAGGCAGAGCATAGGTCTCCATCTTTCCCCAGATACAGGGACTCACCTCAGGCAATCTCCATTCCCCTGCAGGCTCTTGGCTCCCTTAATTGAGAGGCAGAAGCTGGGAGTGGAGAATTGCAGCCGGTGGAACCCCCAGGGCACAATTCCTTGTCCTCAGGCAATCTCCACTCCCCTGCAGGCTTTTGTCTCCCTTAACTGAGAGGCAGAAGCTGGGCATGGAGAACTGGGGCCAGCAGAACCCCCAAGGCACAATCCCCTGTCCTAGGGGGGTGGATATGAACTTAACTGCTGGCAGTGCTGGTCTTAAGCTCTCCCCAGTAACCAACTATTAAACACGTAACCATTGGAGGACATTTAAAATCCAAACTATCAGCAACATAATGAAAACATGAGCCAAGAAATTAAATAGATATTTCACCAAATAAGCCAATAAGCACATGAAAATATGCTTGACATCAGGAATCATTAGTAAGTCCAAACCATGATGAAATACTATTTCTAGCACTCTAGAACGCTATTATCAATGCTATTATTAAAAAATAAAACAACTCAGAAACTCTTGTCAAAGATGTAGAAAAGTTGGAAGCCTTGTATGTTACTGGTGAGAATGTAAAGTATTAGAACTACTATTGGTTTGTCATTTTCTCCAAATAAACAAAACAATTTACCATATCATTCATAAATTTTTCTTCTAGAACAATTCCCAAAAGAATTGAAAGGAAAAACTCAAACAGCTGCTTGTCCACCCACGTGTCCAACAGCATTATTCACAAAAAGCCAAAAGTTAAAAGTAGCCTAAGTGTCCATTGATAGATGAGTAAACAAAATGCAGCATATATATAAAATGGAACACTATTCATCATTAAAAAGGAAAGAAGTTTTGACACATGCTACAAAGATGAACCTTAAATATAGCATGCTAAGTTAAATAAACCAGATGCAAAAGGACACATACTATATGATGTCATTTATCTATGACAGTGGTGGTGAACTTATGGCATGCATGCTGCAGTAGGTAAACAAAGCCCTCTCTGTCAACACAGAAGCCAAATTGCACCAGCATCACCTCAGCAGCAGGGCGTCAAATTACACTGCAGTATTGGCACTTTGCAATAAATAAATAGATTTTGGGTGGCATCTATGGCACTCCATCTCTAAAAGGTTATCGAATCTATTCTACTTTTTTAAAAAGTACAATGGTGGTTAACAGAGGATGGGGGAAGTGGTGATGCAGAGTGAGTGTTCAATGGATGTACAGCTTCACTTAGAGAAGATGGGAAAGTTCCAGAGAGGGATGGCAGTGGTGCTTGCTCAACAGTGTGAATGTGCTTAGTGCCACAAATCTTTGTGCTTAAAAAGGGTTAAAATAGTCAACTTTATGCTATGTGTATTTTGCTGTGAAAGAAAAAAAAAGAAGGAGGTCATAAAAAGAATCCATAACAAAAGCTAAAGTAAGGAAACTGAAACATTTTCAAACATTACTTCTACAAATTTTTCATTTATTTTTCCAGGGTATACAGGGACCCCCAGGTAGTTCAGGAGACAGAGGACCTGTTGGAGAACCAGTAAGTTTATTTTTCTAATCGTGCTTTTCTCACAATGTACACTTACCTTTTCATTATTACTGCCCTACTGTGTTATCACTGGTATGCTTCAGAAAACAGCTTTAATGTTAGTCCATAGACCAATTATGTAGAATAAATATTTTACTGTAGTATCACCATACACTGTATAAAATGAATACAGTTTTTAACACAGTTTTTAATGCCTTTCTAACTTCACGTGGTAAGATTTGGTACGTTTTCTCTCAAATTGAACATATTTCTATGTACTACAAAGAAAACTCTGTTTTATTGAATCTCAGAAACTTTCTGAATGCCTTGCTGTTCTTATGAGTATCACATTGCCTCACACACAATCACATTTATGAGGCCAATCTTATAATAAAATACCATATAGAGAAGCCAAACTCTACATCTGATGGGCCAAAATGTACAAACATGACATAAATGCTGTTGTACCAACAATACAAAAACTTACTTTGCAGTTTTATAAATGTGACTCAATAACAGAATTTCCATGGAAAATGAGTTGTGAAAAGGAAAGACCTAGTCACAAGTCTACTTTCTTACAATTTATTCCTTATTACAAATGAAGTAATTCTTCTGGTTAATCATGTCACATGTAAGATGCTGTAATGCGCTTCTAAGATTTATAATACAATGTAGTCTTTCAAACCACTTGGTTGATTTTATCATGAGTTGACTCAAAAGTTGACAGGTGGGATTTGCATAACTCACTTAGGTAGTTTAAAGTGGAAAATTCTAGCAACCAAATAATATTCTTACCAAACTGTGTTCATTTCCTTCTTTATGTACTTAACCTATGGTATAAACTCTCTAAATAATAAGATATATATTTCTTTCCAAATAAAAAAATTTAACCTGTGGCATTGATGTTAGACAACTAAATCGTTCATTAACTCCTCTCTGTTTTATACATCTTAACCTGTTATCCCAATTGTAATGTTTATCTGACCATATAATAATGCAAATCTTTTACTATGGGTTACTTCAATATCTGTTTCCCTAAACAATCCATAAACTTTTCAAAGTGAGAGGTCATTTCTTTTGTCCTTGTCATCTCCTCTTCTGGTTTAATATTTGGCATATTAAATCTACTCAATGTGTATTTTAAAACTAAATTGGGTTTAAAAGAACACATACCAAAAACTATGATCTTTCAGTCAATATATAACATTATTACATGAGGTAAAATGGAATGAAAACCAATCAGTCTTTAATAAAGAAGACATTTAAGCTGAATTGAGTATGTTAGTAGAAAGGACATAGCAGAGACAATGTCATGATTTTCACAAGAAAAGACATTGATGAAGTGACTTGACTGCACCTAACACTTAATGTGCAGGTAATAGGATCAGTGGGATGGGTAAATAAAATATAAATCAATATATAATAGCTATAGTGGTCACTGTGTCAGATATTTGAGCTGCCTAGTGTAACTATAGAAAAGAAAAAAATTGGCAAAAAGAAATATTGAAACATTTATATTTTGATGATGTTAAAATAAGAGATGATGATAGCTTTTCTATGGAAAAGATTTTAAACTTGTTTCCTCATTACAATGTAAGCATTTCAGTTTGAATAATTGGCCATTTATTCATTCACTCAACAAATGGTTGGTAGGAATCTGTATTTGGTATATAGTGGTAAGCATGGTGTTTTCAATACAATGATAGAAGTTAATTAAATTATCCCAACATGAATTAATAATTACAAACTGAGATAAATAACATAAAGCACAATCATCTTTCAATGTCTATGAGGAATTGGTGCCCATTCTACCTCTCACATCCTAAATCTGTGAATACTCAGTCCCTTATACAAAATGGTGTAGTTTTCATATAACCTAACCATATCATTTGGTGTTCTTTAAATCATCTCTAGATTACTTATAATACCTAATACTATACAAATGGTTTTTATATTATATTATTTAGAGAACACATTCCACTGATTATGATTGTCAGGGGAAAGAGTCTATACATGCTCATTATGGACACATTTTTAAAAATACTTTCTATCTGCTCCCAATTGAATCCATGGAAGCAGAACAGATTTGGAGGACTGACTATAGTAATTTAGATCTAAGAGGGTCTGTGACAAAGAAATCATCATAACCAAAGGGTTAAGGAAAGCCTACAAGAGCAGAAGCATTTGGAATATGATCTGAAGGATAAAAAGAGGTTACTTGAGCAAAGATGTGGAAATGTCACTCCAGAGAGAACTCCTGAGTTGGAAATAAGCACTACGTATTTATGAGAACTAAAAGATGACCAGCATCCAGAGAGTCAGATGAAAAGCAAGTACAAGATGAGCATGGAAATAAAGATGACAGATCACACATGGTTTTGTGACTCTTGTTCCTAAGGATTTGCATTTTTATTTTAAGAACAAATGGATGTCACTGGACAGTGTTACAATGCTACAAGTATTGTTTTGTGAGTATCTTTCAAACTACAAGGTAGATGGAACCAACAAATTTTTATGTTACCCATTTTGATTTCTCAGAAGGTCAGATTACTCCTTAATTGTGGAACTTCAGTATGAATGACATCATTTTGATTTTAGTCTGGCCTGTTGGAGCCAAGTGCAGGATCTTAGTTCAAAACAATGTCCTCTTGTAATTTTTATTTAACAGAGATAGCATAGTAAAACTCAGTATCTTTAGGATTCTAATTCTTCTCAATTTAATCTGTAAATTTAATCCCATTATATTAACAAAGCCCAATGTAGCCTAATATAGAAAGGCAAAAAACCCAGAATAGTCAACACAATATTGAAGAATGAGGTTAAAGGACTGACACTACCCATCTTCAAGATTTACTATAAAGTTACAGTAATCAAGACAATGTGAGATTGGCAAAGAAAAAAAAGATAAATGGATCATTGTAATAGAACTGGAAACCCAGAAATATAACATAGATGTATGTAACACATGTAGTCACAAAAAAAGTAAAATGACCTTTGAAAAGAGGCAAAAAGAATTTAGTGAATAATCTGCTCAAAAATTGATGCTGAAACAAATGAAACGTATGAAAAACATATGAAACATATGAAAAACACATGAGAAAGCAAATCTAGACACAAATCTCACATACACATACTCAAAATGGATCATGGACCTAAATGGGAAATTCAAAAGTATAAACTTCTCAAAGGGTAACCATAGGAAAAAATCTGTGACCTTAGGCTTGAGTTTTTAGATATAACACCAAAACCACAATGCATGGGAAAAAAATGGATAAACTGGATTTCATTAACATTAAAAATCCCTACTTCCAAAAAATATTTAACAGATTGAAAAGACAATAGACTAGAGGAAATATTTACAAAACATGTTTCTGATAAAAGACGTGTCCAAAATATAGAAAGATCGTCAAAAGTCAACAATTTTTATTTAAAAAAATTGAAAAGTAGACAAAATATCTGTACTGACAACACAGCAATAAAAGAAAAAATGAAAATGACATAGAAGCATATGAAAATGTGCCCAAAATTATATTATTAGAGAATTGCAAGTTTAAAAAAAAAAAAAACCAACATGCCACTGTCAGAATATCACCTCTTAGAGTGGTCAAAATCCAAAACCCTGACAATATCAAATGCTGATGAAGTTGTAAAGTAACAGAACACACATATATTGCTGATAGGAATACAAAATAGTGCACCCAGTTGCAATTTGGCAGTTTCTTACAAAATAGCCATATGCTCTAGTAATCAGACTCTTTTGTTGTTACTCAGATAAGTGGAAAACTTATGTCCACACAAAAACCTGCACATAAATGCCGAGAGTAAACACATTCATTCATAATTATTCAAAACTAGAAGTAACCCATATGTCTTCAAGTGTCTGATTATGTCTCTCTAAAATTGAAATTCTAACTGCTAAGGTGATGGTATTAGGAGTGGAAGCTTTGGAAAGTGATTAGATGGATCATGAGGCCATTAGGGCTTTCTTCTTTCATGTCTGGAAATAATACTCTTTAAAATAAAAACAAACTTCAGAGAATGAACTCTCTTCTTCTGTCACATGAGGACACAACTGGAAGGGGCCATCTATAAGCCAGGAACTAGAATCTCACTAGACCCTGAATCTACAAGCACGTTGATCTTGGGACTTTCCTGTGCCCACAACTATGAAAAAAAAACTTCTGTTGTTTACAAACCATCAGTTTCTAATGTTTCATTATAGCAGCCTGAAACAACTAGACAATGTCTTCCATTGAACAGAGTAAAAAAAAAAATGTGATTCGCCCATATGATGGAACATTACTCAACAATAAAAATAAGTGCGCTATCAAGCCACAAAAGTTCATAAAGGAACCTTAAATGCATACTAAGAAAAGTAGCCAATTTCAAAGGCTACATACTGTATGATTTCAATTTTGACATCTATCAAAGGCAAAACTACATAGTAAAAAAGATTATGTATATGTTTCTTTTAAAATGCTATTATATTTATCACACATTTGCTAGGAATAGTAAACAAATGTTTAAGTATTTTATCAAGTTACCTATGAAAACCCTTAGCACATTATTTGACACTTATTAGTTGCTTACTAAATGTTGAATGAACAAGTGAATTACAGAGTAAAAGAATAAAAGATGCTCCTTTTGTTGCTTTTCTTTTTTTAATCCAAGCATAGTTTAATGTCCATCATAAAACAAAACAGGTGAATCATCCAAAGGTATAATTTTGTTTATATAGAGAATAAAGTAATACATTGATAAATTTATTATATATTGGTAAATTTGTCACATTGTTGATTCCATAATTAGATGCATTTGTATATTGAAGTAAACTTTAATTCTCCTATTTTAAATTTTATTTTAATACAGGGACCACGAGGACTTCAGGGTGATGCTGGACCTCCTGGAGACATGGGTGTTGAGGTAGTATTTTTGAGGCGCTTTCTTCTTCACTGATAATACCTTTTGTAAGACTGTATGGTAAATACGTATTGTGAAGAGTAATTCTATAATATTATCTTCTATACTCAGGAAATGAAACCAATAGTTCCATTAACAGTAGAAACAATTATAGTAGGAACCTTTTGTGGGGGTGAGACAGGATCTTATTATACAATTCAGGCTGGCCTTCAACTCACTTTGTAGCCCGGGATGGCCTTGAACTCAGGATTCTTCTGCCTCAGCCTCCCAAGTGCTGGGATTACAGGTATGGGCCACCACACCTGGTTTGGAACTTAATTTTATACATATAAAGTTTTATATCAATTGGCTCGTTGAAGTGACAACAAAAATTAAACTTTTTTCACTGATTTTAGTTGCTTTGATAGTCCTTCATTGTAAGGTATTATATTTCTTTCATAAGAAGGATTTTGAAATGACTCTACTTAGTATATATTTTGGAATAATAAACTACATTTGTTATAGTTACAAACTAATTACTTTAGTACTTTCTGTTAACTTTAGTTCTAAAAAGATTTTCTTTCCTTTGCATCCTTCCCTGTATATGTAAAATTATTGTCTTGGTTCTTTACATTACCTTCTTATTAGTATTCCTCAGTCTTCAAATATAGTTGCCTTTCCATTTCCTTACTTAGCAAAAAGTATTATCATAGTGGCTTCCAATATATTATTCTGATAACTCTAATTCTTTCTCTTTACCCCAGTTACTGGTTCCCTTTTGTCTTTTTAGACATTAACCCCTATATATTCCACAAAATCTCAAATTCACCGTAACTAAACCCATCACTTTTCTACTCGTCCTCCTTTTTTCATTCCCATTTCATTGAAAGATACTCCTTAGATCCAGTAACCCCAAACTGAGTTGTCCTTGATACTCCTCCTCCATATTCTCTCAAGTTAGCCATTTCTGCTCTTTGAATAAGCCCCTGTCATGTTGTCTCTTAAATCTGTCCTCCCCTTTTCATCTCTATTGCTATGACTCTTAACTTTTCACTATTACACCATGGATTCTCCAACTCTCAGCATTTCATTTACTGCTAGTTGCTAGATTACCTTCTGATATTCATCTCCTTGAAATTTTTCAAGAGTCCTCATAATCTTTGGCATAAATAATGACAACTTTTTAACAGACTGAAAAATATTCTACATGGTCTAAATTCTGCAAACATGTCAACTATATTCCCAACAAAATTTTTATTCTTCCCAATGTGTCCCAGGTTTTTGGAATTATTTCTCATAGTTTGATTATACTGAGCCTTCCCCAGCCTTCTGTCTTTTCACTGTGTATGCCTACTGCACATCAGAAATACAAGGGTGGCTAAGATAAGGTCACTGATTCATCTAGGAGTTTATAATCTATTTCAGAGGACAGTCAGTTAAATGATCTTTTATTACAGTGTGTTAGACCACAGTGATACAAATATTAACAGGGTAATGTAGGAACTCTGAGATGGATATTTAATCCCACCTGAGAAAAGGAAAAAATAAGACAGGAATATGTATGCATGTTTAACAGGGTGAAGGGAGTGAAAAGATGAGTTTTAAGAAAGAAGAGTTAATTATATGAAAAAGAGGGAGTAAGGATAAAGGGAATTCCAGAAAAAAGAATATTATGAATAGGAACCTTCAAATACGTTGCACCATAGACTTTTTAGTGCATACTGTCAAAACAAAGTGGTAATGAAGTTTGTACTCTATTAAGAAAAATGAACTTTTATAGTCTATATGTCAAGTCATTGTATAGAGAGGGTAGTGATAAAGATTTTTATTTCAGGGAGATAATTTAGGAGCTGTATGAAAGAAGCATTTGAGGACACAAGGGTGAAGACAGGTATATTTATTAAAAGATGGTTGACTGAAGCAGGCTAGAAATGACGAAGGGCTGAGGTGAAGCAGTAGGCATAAAACAATTTTTATATAAACTCTCCACAACTTTCACACTTGTAGTACTTGGAAAGTTAAGCAAAAAGAGAAGTAAAAAATTATGCCTAGATTTCTAGGTTTTATGACAAGATGGATGGTCATGCTTTTCTTACGTTCGGAGGTGAAGTTGTGGTCAGTTGATAAAGTAAATGGCTAAACAGCATAGCCTGGCTCTGATCTTACACAGTCAGTGCTTATAACCCATTCCACATTGCATTTTCTGGATGGAGGGAAACTGAGGGAAACCATTCACTTCAGAGTTTGAAACATTTTAAGAAAGGCTGATAATAATTCTGTTGTGCTAAGAACTAGGGCTCGAGAAGATGGCCGAAGGAAAATATGGTAGCTTAGAATAGTTGTTGAGTAATAAGGAAGAAGGGAATGCCAAAAGATAAACAAAGAGGCCAACTCAATAAAAGTCAAACTAAGGTAGGAGGCTGTGAATTTGCATCATGTTAATAACGATATTAATGCATACAAAGTATGGTATTTTTTTCTATGTGGTTAAAAGTATTTAAATGAAAAATGTATTTACACATATGCTTTATTCTATTAATGGATTCTCGTAACAATTTCATAGGTGCAGTCATTATCCCCATTTTGCAGGTAAAGAAACAAAGGCATAATGGTTAAGTAATTTACTCAAGAAAATAGTAATAATATAGTAACTTAGGCAGTGTGTCTCCAGAATTCATGATTTTAGCCCCTATGCTTCTCAACATGTGATAATGTCACTTTGTAGGGGGCATATATTTTTCCAGCAATATTCAACTGGGAATAGAAATTGCAAAGGTACTTTAAAGTGCTGACCCAGAATTGTTCAAAAGAAAACCTATTGATTTATCCTAAGAAAGGAATGAAAGAGATCAAGAGGGCTAGGGAAGAAATAGGGACTGGGGAGGTCCATGAGATTAAAAGCAGTTTTTATATGAAAGAAGTACAAAGAGTTGGGACTGTCTCTCAAGAGAGAGTTTTAATCTAAGCATGAGATATCAAGTGCTGTATTTTCTAAGGCAGAGCAAAAACTGAGGCTATCTTTCTTCAGGGTTCTCTTTCTTAAGTACTACACTCTACAGCTTTGAATAATGTTAAAGAAAATTACAAAGGTAACAGAAGAGTTCAAATAACAACCATCTTAAAATTAATGAAAAGATGATAAAAGGAAGGAAGAATAAGGTGATTAAACTTATAACAAGGTGACTAATCAAAAAATATCAAGTTACAGAACTCACAACTTGGAAAATTAAAAACAAAAATTATTTTTAAAAGTAATTTCCTCTGAGGAATGGGACTGGGGCTAAGTTCATTCATCCTATTGTGCATGTGTAGCTTTTAATTTTTAAAAAAGGAAAAGTGGATTGCAACCGCTGAATCAAAATGAAAAACTGAACTTCTATTTAAAACACTATGAAATGATATAAAAGATATTTTAATGTCTAGTAGTTGTAAAGAAGAATGTCATCCATGGATCAGAAAAACTAGGAAATCTCTGAAAGATAAAAAGTAAACAGAAAAGAAAGAGAGGAGAGAGACAGAGAGAAAAGAGATGGGAAAGAGGAAGGGAATGAAGGAGATGGGAGAGTGTAAATAAAGGAAGGAATGGAGAGCAATGGCCATGCATAGCATGTGGAAAAACGGGATAAATGTCTCTGGGAGACAAACACCGTACACCAGAGTTGGGCATGGTGGCACATACCTGTAATCCCAGCACTCAGGATGCTGAGGCAGTAGGATTGCCATGAGTTCAAGGCCAGCCTGGGCTACACAGTGAAACCTTGTCTCAGGAAGAAAGAAGAGAAAGAAAGAGAGAGAGAGAGAGAGAGAGAGAGAGAGAGAGAGA
>PVJX010026462.1:0-25836 GCA_004027295.1 Dolichotis patagonum | reverse complement strand
GATCTCCAGGCAGTTCCCTGCGGATGAAGGGAGTGCTTACCAGACCCAAAGAGTCGCGCTGAGATGCAGGTCTGCGCAGACTTTTGATCCAAACAGCCCAGGCCACTCTCCAGGTCCGAGAGTTTCAGGTCCCAAGGAGACAGGCGGAGATGCTGCTTTCTGGGAGACTTCCAGTCCCAAAGAGTCGCGCCGAGATGCAGGTCTGCGCAGACTTTGGATCCAAACAGCCCAGGCCACTCTAAGGGTCCGAGAGTTTTGGTTCCCAAAGAGCTCGAGATGCTGCTTTCTGTGAGACTTCCTGGGGGTGAAGGGCGGGGCTACGGGCCCAAACAGACCTGGCCCAGATGCCGATCTCCAGGCAGTTCCCTGTGATTGAAGGGCGTGCTTACCAGACCCAAAGAGTCATGCTGAGATGCAGGTCTGCGCAGACTTTCGATCCAAACAGCCCAGGCCACTCTCAGTATTTCCACTATTAACCTATTCTGTATTTAGTTTGTTTACTTATTACTTTCCCTTGTTAGATATTTTATAATATGTATTACTACTTATAATGCAATTTAAAATAAGTTACTTAGCTGTTTATTCTTTGAAATGCATTTAATTTTTGTTTAGCTATGTTAGTGAATGAGAACCACTTTTAGTAACTTATTAGAGCATTCTTTAGTTTTCAAAGGAGATAACTATATGACTTTTGAATAATTATGATACTGTTTTGTGGTACCCCAAAAAACCAGAGGATGTCCAAAAGGGGGGGGGATTGAAAACAGTGCTTTTTATTTTAGCTGGCACCAGCGACACAGACACGATGGAGTTTGCAGTCTGTGCAATTAGGTTACATTGGTAAGGGATTTATAAAGGAAGAAACCACAAAGTATGAGTGGGGAGGGATAAGGGTGTAGGTGCTCTGTTTGTTCTCTTACTAGGTTTTTAGGACAAACCTTAACAGAGGCAGCTGGATTTACAGGAAATTATAATTGGTGATGAGCTGATAACAGGAAACTTTACAACTCATGGTTAATTTACGGGTATCTTATAGAGTACCAAGGCTGTAACTTTAAAGCCTGGCAGTTGGCCAATTTCTGGAAATTTATAGAGTACACAGGTCATAGCTGCACAGGACAGGGAGTCTGACCAGGTATCTGGAATTTTAGGAGGAACAAAGGTTGGAATCTAGGACAATAGCAATGGCACATACAGAACAGAATGATGATGCTCAGGTTAGAGTACAACATGTTTATTTTCCTTTTCAATTACTTCCTTCCCCCTCCTTTCATGATACACTATATAAGACTTTGAATAAAAGTGATGATAATAGGTATAATCTCATTTCATATCACATCAAAGTTAATGACAGTAATTCATCCTTAGAAAGAAAAATGTTTGTAAGGGTTGAAGCTGTAGCTGAGTGGAAAGGCTTTGCATACAAGTGTGGGGAGGTGGGTTTCATATTTAGAACCTCTAAAAGACAAAAAAAGCAAAAAAGACTAAGTTTTACTACTAGAGTTTGAGGAAACATCATTTCTATGTTTATTAAAGTGAATTTTTTTCTTTTAATGCATTTGTCTAATGATTATCATTTGTGCATAAATTGTGATCTTCTTCCTCAAATATATATACAGTTCATTCATTTTGTATTTGTGTATGGTTCTGATTGACTAGTAGTCATGTTAAGGATTGACAGTTGCAGCTATGTTCTTGAATAGTTTCATAAGCAGCTGAGTGACATAGAAATATCAGTCAGACAGGGCTAGCCCTTGAGGAAGCTAGGGTAGAGGATCAGATATCTTGTGACCTTGGAGGACACACATACCTCCTGCTGTGGTCTACATTGCAAGACAAAAGACAAAACAAATACAACCACACCCCAAGTGCAAACATCAGGGATTGAGATTCTAAATAGGTGTGGACCACCTTGAGGAACCCAAGCCTCACTATCCCTGCCCCTCACAGAAGGAATCACTGCTTTTTAAGCATGCCTACTTACTGTGTGACTTGCTTCCCCATTTGTACTTGATTTAATCAATTGTACCTGAAAAATTAATCTTACTGGTTGCCCATAGTTCTCTCCTACCTCATGCTGGCCTAGCTTGAGAGCTCCCATATTTCCCTACCTGGGATTCCTTTTATGTCATGGTTTTGATCTATAAAAGTCTCTTAAAAAGACAGAGTCTTTGGCAACCCACTCAGGATCCCTTCTGTCTCTCTCTCAGACAGAAGCTTTCTTTCTCTCAATAAATATATTCTGTTCTTAAACTCCATTGTTCCTAAAATTCATTCTTTGATTTTAGAGAACACCAACTTGGTATTTTGGACACCTAGCAGATTTGGAGATTCATTCCCTTATATCAATAGGACAGGGTCTCTGTTACCTTTTGTTTTGCTTACTATTAGATCTAAAGTAAACTGACATTCATTCATTTTCTTGCCCCTGAATTTTTCTGTAATATGGAAATATTGCTATCCTTAAAAGATTGTTTGAATAGCCTGTGAAAACAACCAGGCTTTGTGTTTTGCGGGAATCTTTGTATCTTTTATGCTACTTTCTTTAATAGATATGTGACAAATCAGCATTTTTTCCTTTCAATTATTTTAGTAATTTTAGATAAACTAGACAATTTTGTTTATTTTTACAATACTGCTGACATAAAAATTTTTATTGAATTATCTTCAAATAACTCCCCCCCAATATAGTTTCCTAGGTTTGCTTTTGTTTTTTCTGGATCACTCCAGCTAATACTTGTTTTCTTCATTGTTTGTACATTTTTATTATTTGTCTTCTCTCCTGCTCTTAATAAAGAACCTCAGGAAAATTATCATTTTGAGAAAATCTTGCTAATTTGAAAAAGAAATAAAGTAAACAGAAAATCTGAAGTTTCATGTGATTGGAAACACCTAATTTTTGATGTAGAAAACTAAATGAGATTGAAAAAGTATTTAAATAAAAGATGATTTGAAAATAACACCGAGATTCTATCTTACTCCACAAAGAAATGCTTCCATCAAATAATAAAAAAAAAATATTGACAAGGTTGCATGAGGAAAAGAAATCCTATATTGCTGGTAGCCATATAAGCTATGGCTGGTGCAATCCCTATGGAAATCAGGACACAGATCTCTCAGAAAATTATAAATAGAGGTTTCATTTGACTCAGTTGTACCTCTATTGAATATTTCCTGAATGAGGGCATTAAAGTCATCATAGTACAGTGATATGTGGAAACTCAAGTTTATAGAAGCACAATTCATAATAGATAAGGCTTGGAAGCAGCTATATGACCATCAAAGGATAAGTAAAGGGTGAAACACATGTATGATAGAGTATAACCCAGTCATAAAGAAGTATACATTTGAGTTATTTGTAGGAAAATGAATACATCATGAGACTATAATGCTAAGGGATTCCCTTAACACTAAGGGAAATAAGTCAGACAGAATAAGAAACTCCAAAGTAATTTAAAGAGCAAAACAAAAGGTATGTGGTAGAAAACAGGGAAAAAGACTCTGTGAAGATAAAGTGATCTGGGTTTGAGGAGAGAAAGGAGACAAGATGAGGGAAGGAGAGGCAAAAATGATACAGATATGTTGCATCCAGGTACCAATTACCCACAATAAATGTTTTTATATGTTTCATAACATGCACCGATAGAAACAATAACCTCAGATTTCTTACAAAATGTGATTGACCCTTGTCATAATGATCAGATTTGGTGTGTGAAATTCCCACTCAAGATTGTTTTCTAAATTCATCTATAAACCTCATGATTATTTGAAATAGTTACCTCCTTCATGATTGTGAAGGGAAAATAAAAGTTAACATTAAGCATTACGTCTAATGACCTGTGGGATGCTTTACTAGCACATGCAATTGGCTCTAAGGAAGTATGTCCAAAATTATAAGTTGAGGGAGGATTGGTTTCTCAAGGAAATTGTAAGTTAGAGAAAAAATGACTTAGACCTCAACATTTCCACAAGAAAGAGATACAAGATAGATAGATAGTACCCATGGGTATAAGACAAGTATTTTGTAGAAAACTGAACATGCGGTCATCTAAACCAAAGGAAGTTACTGTGGCTGATAATTCAGATCTAACTTAGGACCTTTCCTATAGCAGAGCAAAGTATATTTGAGGAAAGGCTGCTTTACAAGACCTGCTACAGAGTAATGCAGGTATTACTGTCATGCATGGGCTCTGTTTTCTCTGTATCTCTCTTTTCCTACATGTAACTTTTCTACTATCTGCTGCCTCATCTGCTCTATGACTCATAACATGACACAAGACTGACTGTCTTTTTTACTTTCCTGGACCACAACAATCGTATCGCGATAATGGAAAGAGCTGTTCAATGCTCATAGATTCCAAATTTTGATGTAATTATGGTAAATGGCTGGGATTCGAGATGCCTTTCTGTCCTGCTTGGGGGAAATATGAATGTGTATAAACTATCCGTACAGATGATCCATATGAGATATCTACCATCAGAAATCTGGTCTGTGCAAAAATTAACAGTGACTCCCTAAAAAAGCTGTTCTCTTCTTTTGACTATATAGATTAACCTCTTTTAAAGTTTTTCTTGCTTTTTTAAAGTGGCTATTTTCTGAGTTCTCACCAGTGAAAAATGAACATTGATTGAGTGATTTGTATCCAATCTAGAGCAGTGCAGAATATTAAAGAGAGGAGGCGAGTAGATAAGAAAAGAGTTTAATAAGTGAGGAGGGCACAAGGAAGGCTGTGGTGGCTCTCTACAGACAAAAATCCGGTTCTGCCTGATACAGGCTGTGATGGGGGAAGGGCTCTGGTGGCTGCTGTGAGCTGATTTATTTTGTGAGAGTACAGGGGATTGGGTAAACCTTTACATTTCTGAGCTTTGGCAGACTTTTGGGAGAGAGAAACCATAGGGACTTCTAGGAAGAAGGAGGTGTGCATTATTGTGGCACAGCTTTGAACTATTGCCATGATGATTGTGCTGTCTCTCAGACAGGGGATCTAACAAACATGACTATATGCTATTTCCAGGCATGACATATTAAGTCTTCCTATGTGTGCTGCTCTAGACTATGTTTGCTTTCTGTCCTGCTGGACTGGAGAAGGGAAGACTTGGATTTCATTGAATGAAGGTAACAGAATGTCTGCTGGCCATTTGGAGGATGTCTTAGTTGCTTTCTTGCTGTTGATGGGACAAAATAACCAGTGCCTAAAATTAAGGAGTAAAGGTTTATTTAGCTCACAGTTTGTGGAGATTTCAGTCCAAAATCAGCAGTTTCTAAGGCAGAGTGGCATGGCACAGGGGCAACGTTTCAAGGCTGCAGAAGACAGCAAAAGTAGTAAGAGCAAAAAGGTGGGGAGCCCACCTCTTTTCCCCCCTTATATTGTAAGCAGGCTATCCAATCACATCATCTGTGTGCCTTCTCTTACACAGGCTCAGGATGTTTACAAAGTGAGGACTCTCACTCCCTGTTGAGTCACTTAAACTTCTTAAGTTGACCAAATGGATCAACCATAACAATGGAGGACTACTTCTAGCTTCACACTGTCATTTGTTATCAATGTTATAATCATATTTGTATCTCTGTGTACTCTCAATTTAACATATAACTCACCATAGTTGTTATTTTTATGATGAGAACAGTAATTTTTTTAACTCTAATGATTAAATTCAATACAAAGATTACTAAATTGAAGGACTGGCCTCTGTGATCACTGGTAAAAGTGGGTGATTGTATCATTAGGAACCTATAGGCTTCTATTTCCTCTATGATGGTTTCATTTCTGGATAGCTTCTCCATAGTAAAGTAATAGGTTGACTCAGGAATGAAACTCTTGTAATATATTTATTATGGCAAGTAGAATCTTGCTTCTCCATTATGTCTCACAAATAAGTTTTGAGAAGAGTGTAATTGGCCATCCTGTGTCATATGCCAATAAGCAATACAATTAATTTGGAGAATCTGGAGGTCAATGCTTAACTTCGTGGTAGGAATAACAAAGGACTCACACAGAATCAAGTACATTTATTGTATAGCATTTCATCTGTCAGATGAAAGGGGTGAAATTTGCAAAAAAAAAAAAAATTCCACCAGTGATTACCTATCTCAATTTTAACAGAGTTGAAAAGTTAATAGTTTTAAAACGTCAGTAGGGTATATAAGTTTAAAAACACACACATGAAATTCTAACATTATACCCCAATCACCTCATCTACTTCCTGGAATGAGAAGGATATTTTTGTCAGCCTTTGAGTTACTACAGGCTGAGTTTGACTTATACAGTGCTCTATTTTATGGCACTGCCATCCAGCAGTCCTCACCTGAAGAAAATTGTCTTTGTATGTGGGGTGCAATACAGAACTAATATATTTATTATTCTCATGTAATAATTATTTCAACAAAATCATAAAGTGTTCTCCCATGTTTTGTTATAAAAACCTTGCTTTACATTCTTTATGTATATTTATATTGATCTCCAATTAATTTTTGGTTATTGTGTGAGTTAACAGTTAAAATTTGTTTTTAGATATAGGTGACCAGTTGATTCAGCATCATATATAAAATAATTTATTTTTATAATATATGGCACTTTTACTGTATTATGGATTCTATATATCTGTTTCTTGGTTGTGTTATGGTAAATCTTAAGTGTTGATAATTGGTAATATAAGTTTTCAGGTTTTCTTTAAGATTAACGTTATAATTTGCATATCAAGACTTCCATGCACACTATAAAAACAACTTGTCTGGTTCTACCTATATTCACAATATGCACACGGGCATGAGGTTTGATCCTGATTTGTAAAGAATCATTTCTATGAATGAATTTAGAGAAATTTGTAGGATTAAATTCAGTGACATCTTGGAGTTTTCAGTACACTAGTTTGTACAAACAGTGTTTGGTTTATTTTATGTAATTTTATAGCCAAGATTCTGGTCCATTAGTCATCTGTCTGCCACTGAAACAAAATATTGAGATAATCAGTTTAACATCTGTCTATTTTTTTTATCGGTACCTGGGATCAAACTCACAACCTCACGCTTGCAAGGCAGGAGTTATACCACTGAGCTAAATCTCCAGCCCCAATAATCAAATTTAAAAGGGAAAAATTTATTTCAGCTTATGGTTTTGGAGATTCCAGCTTATGGTTGAGTGACCTTATTTGGGGCTGTGATGAGCCAGAATATCTTGGTGGGGAAACATGAAGCTAGTTGCTTACCCTATAGCAGCTAAGAAGCAAGTAAGCAAAAAGAGCCACAGTATCACAGTCTCCTTTACAGCACACTCACAGGGCCAATTTCCTCCCACTAGGTTTTACCTCCTAGAATTTCCACCTCCTCCCTGTAGCACAATGTCCTGGGAGCTAAGCTATCAATATATTCCCCTTAGAATACACTTGTCTAACCACGGTGCCTGGCTTAAATTCACCTATTAATCTCCACTCACTAATTTTAATTTTATAAGTAGTTTTGGATGTTCTATCATGACAGTCATGTCACCTATGAATAATGAAAATCTATTTTGCACTTCCTTCATGCTCATTGAATGTATTTTTTGTTGAATGATTATGAATACAACCTTAGGTACAGTAATGAACAAAATTTAAATAGTGACTAGCATATCACTTCTGATCTCAGAAGTAAATGTTAATAATTTGTCACTAAGACTAGTATTTGCTTTACTTTGTGTCTATATCACAGCATATTTTGAAAAGCCATACCTTGTCTAGTTCTAAATTGACTTTGACCATTTTTTATGATTGTATGTAACACTTAGTGATTAGATTCAGCTTGGGGGTGATACACATACATGTTGTGTCTTGACCATAATGCACAACCCCTCTTATTCTTTCCACCAACTTTTTCTGATAGTGAGCACGTGAGGTGGCACTGAGCAGGCTTTAGAATTAATCAGTTGTTCTATATTAACTTATGAGTCTTTCCAAGACCTAAGGGACTTACCTAAAGAGTCAGTAGCTGGTGTGCAGAAATGGAACTCTCCACATCAACAGTCATAGTAGAGACCTGTAGTGGTCTGTGATGCCAAGATGTCTCTGAAGGCTACATAACACAGCAATACTGAGTGCTGACTCTATCTCCAATTTTCAAGGACAATGTTGCAAATCTTAGAGAACAAACTGTTTATTCAGTAAGTCAGGATTCACTACATGGGAAGTCTTTGTCCTTCTTCCTCAAGGCCATGCCCTTTTTTGTACCCCTTTTGCCTCAGCTATTTACTGCATGTTCTTGGGCTCCACTTATATGTTAATGACCCCCAAAATGCTGACCAGTCTAAAGAAGTTTTTGTCTTAACTGTAAGAGCTCTTACCTTCCCAGACCCCACAAACCATTTTGCATTGTCTCTTTTATTTTTTCCTTCACCATATGCTCATTCATAAGACTGACAGAAAGGTCAGCTTCTTTTATTTTTTCCAATTTTTATAAAGTGTGCCTCTTTGTTTCTTTAATAGGGCTTTAAAAATTTTACTCTTTGAACTACTTATATTGTGGGTGTCTCATGTTAGAAAAACTATGTAATATTGAAACTTTTGTGACCAACTATTTCACTTAAAGTCTCAAAATATAGGAATTTTTCTATAAATTACTCAAACTTACCCTTTTATGGTTGAAAAGTACTTCATTGTGTGTATATACTACATGTGCTTTATTAATTCAGCTGTTGATAGCATTTAAACCACTTTTCTATTTACTATGAGTTATGCTGCCATAAAAATAGATATGCTTTTACAGCTGTGGTATACTGACTTTGATTCTTTCAAGAAGATATCCAGTAGAGGTATAGCTGAAAGAAAAGCAATTTTTATTTTTAGAGTTTGGGGGAATGTGCATACTGATTTCCAAACTACTCACACTAATTTACAATCCCACTAATAACAAAGAAGTGTTCTTTTTCTTCAAAACTTCAGAAGCATTTCAAAAACATCTTTTGAGTGCTTTAAAATGCCCATTCTGGCTGGAGTAAGGTAAATTCTCAGACTTGTTTTGTATTCTATGTCTCTCATAGCCAAAGGAGCTGAACCTTTTTTCATGTTTATGTGGGCCACTTGTAATTCTTCTTTTGAGAAATACCCTCATTTTAATTGTCCTTTTTTATTGACTCTATTACTTTTGGGATTTAAATGTTTGAGTTCTTTATATATCCCAGATATTAGTCTTCTGTGCAAGGAATAGCTGGTACAAATTTTTTCTTCATTCTGTAAGTTGTTTCTTCACTGTGTTGGCAGTTTCCATTGTGGTACAGAAATATTTGATTTGATATAATCTCATTTGCTGACTCTTGGCATTATTTCCTGTAGAGCTGGTGTTCTGTTCAGGAGCTTCTGGTTTATGCCTTTGTCTTCAAGAATGTTATTAAATTTTTCTTCCAGAACACTCAGTGTTTCTATTTTTATATATGTCTTTGGTCCATTTTGGTTATATTTTAGTACATGGTAAATAATATGGTTCAAGATTTACTCTTTTGCATGTGAATAAACAATTAGTCACATTTGTTAGGCCATCTTTTCTCCAGTATATATTTTCTCTTTTTTTCAAAAATCATTTTTACTGGTCATAATAGGAAAAATCTTTTTTCCTATTTTTTCCAGTGCCATGCTGTTTTAAATACTGTTGCTTTGTACTATAACTTGAAGTCTGGGATTGCAATGCCTTCTGCATTACTCTTGTTGTCCAGAGTGTCTGGATCTCTCCTGGTTCCAAATAAATTTTGAACTATTTTTCTTTTATTTAGTTTTGTGAACAAAGCTTATAACAAATACATTACTCATGAGAAATACATTAAATCTATATGACATATTTGCTAATATATTTGTTTTGATGATATTGTTTCTTCTTATCCAAGAATGGTGATGTCTTTCCATTTTTTAATATCTTCAATCTTATTTTTCACAGAATAATAGTTTTTGCTTTAGAGATCTTTTGTTTGGTTGGTTAGATTAGCTCTTAGATATTTCATGTTTTTGAACTTCTTGATTCAGCTTTGTTAATTCATATGTATCTACTAAGCTATCCATTTATTCTGTGTTTTCCAACTTATTTGAATACAATTTCTTGAAATAGGTATTGATCATCTGGATTTCTACAGGATTTGTTGTGATTTCACCTTTTTCATTCTTTTTTTAATATTTATTTTAAAAAGGATAAAATTAAACAAAACAAAACAGAATAAAGCTAATTAGAACAAAACAATGAAGGTGATACAGTACTTCAAAACAAGATAATAGGAAATCAACAATGGTTACCATAATGTCTTTTGTTTTCTTCAAAATAACTGTCCATATCATGAGACATAATAAAATCAAACAAAACTAAGTAGAATAAAACCAATCAAAACAAAAGAATGAAAGTATATTTTAAAGAAAGTAAAGCCAAACAAAATAAAAGAATAAATCTAATCAAAACAGAAGAGTGAAAGTGATGCAAGATTTCAAAACAGGACAATAGGAAATCAACAAGGACTACCATCATGCTTCTTATTATCTTCAAAATTATTGCCCATATTGTCAGATATAACAAAATTAAACAAAAAAATTAAGTAAAACAAAACATTGAATATAACAAAACACTAAAGTAGGACAAAAGCAAACAATGAGAACAATATTGGATTTTAAAAACAATACAAAAAGAAATCTCCCATATTTGCTATAGTGTATATTATTATCCTATTAATAGATGCTCAGACTATTGGCTTTATGCTTGCACAGTCAATAAAACAATAGGAGCATTAAGTTATTCTGGTGTCTCAGATGCTATCAACTTAGCTTGTCCTCTGAATCAGCAGGTTGTTTACAAGGAGGGGGGTTGTTGGCGGTGTTTTTATCTTCCAGCCCACATGATGGTTGGCTCACAAGGAGGATAAGTTGACTTCTTTTCTTCTAGGCTTCCCCATGATCACTCATCTCTCCCAAGATAATCATGGCTCTCACTGGGTCACAGGAAGGGTGACTTTACTTCTTGTTTCCTTGTTACTCCTCCCAGGCCCAGAATGTCTTCTCAGCCTTTTCATTATTGATTGTATGTATGTGAGTCTTTCCTTGTTTGGTAAGGTTGGTTAAGGATTTGTCAATTTTATATGCTTTTTCACAGAAACAACTCTTTAATTCACTGGCACTTTTTTTTTTTGGTTCTGTGCTCCAATCTTTATTATTTTCTCCCTCCTGAGCTTTGCTTTTGAATTATTCTCTTTTTTCTAGGAGCCTGAAGTTCCAAGGTTGTTTATTTGAGTTTGTCTTATTTTCCTGATACGGGAATTCACTGCCATGAATTTATCTCATAGGACTGCTTTCATTGTACCCCATAAATTCTGATACATAGTTATGGCATTATTGTTTCATTGTAGAAAATGTCTAGTTTCTTCTTTAATTTCATCAGTGAACCAATTGTTCAGGAGTGTATGGTTTAATTTCCATGTGTTCTATCTAGCTTTTGTGTTCTCTTTTGTCACTGATTTCCAATTTCATTGTATAATATGCACAGAATAATTCCAATTCCTTTATACTATGATTTATGTGGTCTATTTTGGTGAATGTTCCATGCATAACTGAGAAAAACATTTATTCTGTATTGTGGGACAGAACACCCTATCGACATCTACTGATTCTATTTGTTCCCAGGTTTGGTTCAGTAGTGAAATTCCTTTCTCCACTTCCTTCTCCTCCTTCTGTTTTATTTTGTTTTGTTTTGTTTTATCTGATTGATCTGTGACATCGTCACATTGCGACATTGAGATTGTCCATTATAATTATGTTTGTGCTTATTTAATTTTTCATCTCTGTTAATATTTGCTTTACATAGATGGGTGCCCCAGGGTTTGGTGATATATGTTTGTGATTGTTATCTGTTTGTTTTGGTATGGTCTGTTAACAAGTATGTAGTGACCATCTCATTCTTATTTATGAGTCTTAGCTTGAAATCTGCTTTGTTTACAAATAGAATCACCATCTCTGCAGGGGTGGTAGTTACTGTTGCATGAAGTATTGTTTTCCATTCCTTCATTTTGGTCTATATATTTCTGAGTTAAAAGTGTTTCTTGTATGCAACAAATTGTTGGATATTGTTTCCTGATCCATTCTGTCAGTTTATTTTTCCCTTGATTGGTGAATTGAGATCATTTACATAGTTACAACTGATATGTATTGACTTATCTTTGTCATTATTTTTTTTCCTGTTTTTGGTTTCCTTTCTTTACTCTCTCCTTAATTACTTGACTTGCCTGGTGAATTCTTTCTATTGATGTTCATGGAACTATAATTTTCCTTATCTCTTTCTAGAATATCCTTCTGAATATTTTGTAGAGCTGGTTTGGTGGTGATGAATTTCTTCATGTGTTCTTTGTTGTGGTTCTATCTTATTTCTGCATACATTTTGAAAGATTTTCAAGGTACGTTATTCTGTGTTCGAGATTGTTTTCTTTTAGGATTTGTTTTCTTTTAGGATTTGAACTACTTTCCAAACTTTCCTTGATTTAAGGGTTTGCTTTAAGAAGTCTGTAGGGATTCTCGTGGGCTTTCATTTATAGATGATTTATTTGTTTTCTCTAATAGCCTTTAGTATTTTGTTCTTGCTCTGAATTTCTAGAATTTTGATTATTATATGCTTTGATGGGGATATTTTTGGTCATAGCTAATTGGAATTCTATATGCCCCACTTGTCTGTATGTCAAATGCTTTTTCTACGCTGGGGGTATTTTCTTTCATTATTTCAATGAATAGATACTTTTTTATGCTGTTTACACTGTCTCCTGCTTTTTCATTGACTTTGATCAATCTTATGTGGTTCTTTGCATCATTTTGCAGCTGTTGGATTGATTTTTTAGGTCCTTTCTATTTCTAAGAAATCTATTTCCATTAATCCTGTTTTCTAGAGCTGATATGCTATCCTCACATTGGTTCATTCTGCTGCACACACTTTCAATAGAATTTTTAACCTTGTAGATGTTTGAATCTGTTTCGTGGATTCCATTTCTTTCCTGTTTGGCATTCATGATTTCCATCACTTTCCTAAGCTTCTTTCTACAAAAAATTCTGTATCTACTCTAGATTCACTAGCCAAGCCCTTCATTATTATCATCATCTCTTTCTTTATCTGAGAAGTTATTTCCGATATTATGTTTTCTATGCCCTTATTCATCTGTTTTTGTCCCTTTCACTACTACTATTTCAGACACAGTACAGGTGGGTGATTTCTGATTTCTATCTTTTTGTTCCTTAGACTTGTCCTGAGTGAATAAAGTCTGAGATTGCATCTTACTGCTGTGCATCCTCATTTTTTTTCCTTTTTTAAAATTTTACTTTGTGTAAATGCTTGTAAATTCCTTATGATAAGTAGTTTTATTAGTAGTTTTATTGACATCCTCTGTAAAAATGATTTTTCTTCAGAGATGTCTTCTATATGTAGCTGGCTCTCCACCTTTGGCTCTCCCTCAAAATCCTACATTGCAAATTTATTAGGGATGAGAAGTTGCTGTATATTTTGCCCAGCACCCAGTCTTTTGGTACTGGAATTTGATGATGATTGTCCAGTATCACAGATAATCACCATGTTGTCATACAAGGAATAACACCTTAATTTAAGGTGTATTATCTGCTATGATATAAGGAGTACAGTTAGTATTAAGTATAGCATGAAGCACAGCCTAGAAACTATGGAGACTATTAATTAGGTACCATTAACATAGAAGCAAGATCTATAGTTGCATATCAAAATCCAGCACAAACTGATTTTTTTTTAAGATTGAGGCTCTCTGTGTAATTTAGGCTGGCATTGAATTCATTATAGAATGCAAGCTGGCCTTGGATTTGAAATGATCTGCCTGCCTCAGCCTCCCTAGTGCTGGGCTTATAAGAGTACACCAGCACATCTAGCTACAAACCATTGACTTCTTTGTTGTGAATTTCTCCTTCGAGTGATTATACCTTGGGTGGGTGGGTGGGGGATTTAAGAGGAATAAGAAGGAAATAGAGAAATAAATGAAGAGAAAGTTATTAAAACAAGCTGAAGGACAAAGAAAGTACTCACGCTTTGTGAAATTGGAAAAGACAAGAATGAAAGAATGACAGTCAAAGTAAAATATCAAAGTGAACCACAAATCCTAGAGACAATATTCACTCACATAAAAAAAAAACTAGATCAAAAAAGACAGTTGAGGGAAGAAAAAAATGAGCAAAACAAAACCATACACAACATCTAACAAAAATAAAAATCCAACCAACCAAAAACAGCAACAACAATAAAACAAAATTTCTGTGACCATCGGTCTGTAGCTATCCTCATGGCCACAGTTCTGTCTGCCTACGTCAGAGCCAAAATCTGTGTTGCACCACCTCTGCTCTTTCAGCTCCATGAGACTTGCAGGTGAAACTGTGCATCCAGGTGTGATGTCTGGGGCCTGAGTCTTCGGCTAGCAATTCTCTGGCTGTCCCTCGGAGGCCTGCCCTGGTCTGCTTACTTTGTATGTCTTCAGTGTCATCACCCAAGATGGCTCTGAGTCAGCTTTCAGTTGGCCTGTCTTGACCCTTGCACAACCTCCTCTGTTACACTCCACTGGTGCATCTCTCTTCCCTCACACCAGTGTGAGCAATGCAGTTGGAGGGTGTTAGTGCCATCAGACTCTCTCCCTTCACTACTGCCATGGTCCCTCTCTGCAGCTGCCAGTGTTTCTCAGGGTTCCAACTAACTGTTACAGCACAGCACAGGATTTGCTGCTCTACTCTACTCTACTCTACTCTACTCTACTCTACTCTACTCTACTCTTTTTCTCTGTGAGTCCAGGCTTGCTTACGCTCAGTGTGACACACTGAACTGGGTAGCTGAATTCAATATTGATTTTTCCCAACTCAGTCAGAGGTTGCTTTTTATTGTCTCAAAGTCTGAGAACCTACTGGGAATCCATTAGGGGAGGGAGCAGCTTTCTGGTCATTCTCCCTGTGTATGCTGATGAAATAGGCTGCCAGGTTGCAATGGCTTCTGTTTGGAGAAGGACAAAAGAGGTGAGGGGACATATACCCCAAGACTACCCTGGTTGGCTTGATTCCATGCTGTTTGTATTCCATCAGTTTTTTTGGGTGCTTCCTGGAATGGAGGTTTCTGCTCTGCACCCAGTTTGAGGTCACTCAGGTAGTTCTGTGCTCTGCTACATCTTTTTAAAAATTCCTTTGTATATGTCTTGTTTGATTTACAAGTCTCGTATTTCATATTGAGTTTGGGATCAGGTTACATGACCCTACTTTTCTCTCATTACCTGTGTTTCTATTGATTTTTTCCAGAGTATCTCCAAAGTGAATCCTCTTCTATTCAGCTATGTTGGATCCCAAAATTTGCCATTCTTGTGTTCCTTATTTTAGCGGGAAAGCTTTCACCCCTTCTCATTAATTATGGTATTTGCAGTAAGAATTTCATAAATGGTCTTTGTTTCCAGTAGTATTTTTTTTTTTGGCAATTTAGTACACTGCCATATGTTGCATACATATTTGCAGTTGTTATCTCTTCCTGTGTAATTGTCCCTTTTTATGTATTTTTGTTTATCATTTCTCATTAGTTTGGGATTAAATTCAACCTTGTCTGAAAATAAGATAGCTACTTCTGCTTACTATTGTGTTCCTCTTATACAGAGTATCATTTTGATACTTGCCTTTCAGATTATGTTTTTCTTTAAGTGTCTGTTGTATACAACGTAACATCAAGTTTTTTTTTTTTGATTCAGTTTGCCAACTTCTGCCTTCTGATCAGGAATCAAGTACATTTACACTGAGTATTATTACTGACAGGTATTTATTGATTCCTATTTCATTTTTGTATTGCTGATTTCTTTATTTTTCCCTTTATCTTCTTACCCTTTCTATTTGGAGTTCTTCTGTTTTTGGTCTCATTGGCTCTGTTTAGAATTTCTTTGAGTAATTTTTGAGGTAAATGGTGTTTTGGGGGTCCATGAATGCATTTTCCATGGAAAGTTTTATTTATCCATCAATTTTGAAATATATACTTTCAGGACATACTAATCTAGGCTGAAATTTGCTTTATTTTAGGGCTTTAAACATTTCTTGTCACCTATCCTGTTGTTTAAAGATTGTCTTCAGAAATTTGCTGTTATTCAGATTGATATGCCTTAATAAGCTATTTGATGGTTTTCCTTAACAGCTTTTGAGTGAAGTATTTCTGATGGATTTCTAGGGTTTAATTACTATGTGTTATGGATAGATTCTTTTGTGATGACTACTCAGAGTTCTATATGTCTCATTTATCTGAAAGTTGAATTTTCTTCCCAACTTGGAAATTTTTGTTATGATTTCAGAAAATACATTTTTACAACTTTTGTGTTGTTTTCTGGTCTTTATTTAACTCCTGTTATTCTAAGAATAATAGTATTTTAGTCATACAGAAACAATTCAGTCTAGTGACCATGGTCTATTGTTTTTAAGGTATCTGAGTGCATGTACTCATTTTTTATATCTTGGATTTCTGATTGATACATTGTCAGAATCTGATTCTTTGTTGAATTGGTCATTCACATCTTGTATTGTCCTTGTTTGTTCATGCAACAATTTGTTTTATATTTAAGCTCACTGAACATTTTATCAATTAAGTTTCTTATCTGTTTAGTTGATATATCACTTTTTAGTTCACTGGACACCTTACTGATTTTTTTTAAATTTCTTTTAACCCACATACATTTCAGTTGTCTGGTTTTGACTTCTTCCAAGTCAGTGTCCATGGGACCAGCTTTTGGTGAGTTAAGAATTTTTGGAGGCATCTTGATGCATTCTTAGTTTTCTCATTTCTAAATGTCTTTTTGTGCTGTGGGTTAGGATCATTTTGGGCAGAAAAACTCTGTGACGAGTATGGAACTCTCCTTAGTGTATGTTTTCAGATGATCTTGTCTTGTGTTACATTTTTGTATTTATAATCCTCTTCAATCTATTCAGTAATAGAATCAGACCTGGCTACTGTGTTACAAAGAGTGAATCACTACTGATTATGTTCCTGTCTACGGAGGCAGCCATGTACCAGTCACATACATTAAAACTTGTTTTAACAATATCATCTCTTTCAATAGCCCATAAAGTCTTTTATTTACTACTATTGACAGACCAAAAAGTGAAAGATGAAGCAAAGAAAAGGAGGAGGAAATGAAAATAGTGGATCAAAAAGAAGTAAAGGTGGCTGGAGATTTAGCTCAGGGGCTCAAAGGTTTGCTCATTAAACATGAGGTTGTGAGTGTGATCCCTGGTACCAAAACAAAAAACCAACAAAAAACTAAAACAAAACATAGAAGAGATAATAATCAATGAATAAAGTGAAAACACTGAACTTTGTTGGTGTTTTTATACATGGAATGGAGTGCTGTTGGAGAGTTTTGAGAGAATTTTTGTGGGAATAAGAAAGGGAGACAGAAGGAGGAAAGTGAAATTGGAGATTGAGGTAAACTGTGAGAAGTTTAAAAGTTGTTAATGTGTTTATAGTAAACTTGTGTTTGAATCCCATACACACAATTTTGGTGAGAGCTACTCTAACTTGCCCATGAAAGGTAGTATTTAGATTAATTGTGTTGTTTAGCTCTTGTTTTCTTCTTGACATATACAGACCCTTCCATCCATATACTGTGAGAATGGAGGAAAGGAGAGACAAAAAACCAACCAAACAAAAAACACAGTGATGACAACAACAACAAACCCTAGAACTAGAGAAGCAAGAGGAAAAAAAGGAAAAAAAAAAAAAAACCCAAAGTCCCATGAAGTTATAAGACACAATATTTAAAGCATCCCTCAGTCTTATCCACAGTGCAGTCTAAATATCGTGATTTTCCCTTTATGTTGCTTTCTTTCACTTGTTGATAGGGGTTTGGGTAAACTGTTGGGCCTGGCTCTTTGTTGTACCTCTCACTGCACAGAATATCACTGAATCCACAGACGGCCTTTTCTCTTTGCCCTTGTCAGTCTACAGCCTTCTCCTGTGATTCATGAAGTTGGTCTCCTGCCCCGAGCTGTTGTCTAGCTGCCAGCAGGTGAAGGTATTAGGATGTGGAGACAGAACCCTGATCCCACCTTACTTTTAGGCTGAGCTTTGGTAGGTTTCAGTTTCGCTCTTGTGGCTAAGGCTAGCAGAAGATTTTGGCTTTGTCTTAACAATGAGATACTTTCAATTGAATGGGGAAGAGGTGCAGTATGGTAGATGCTCAGTCTTTTGCTGATTTCTACAAAGCTTTTTATCAATTTCTGCTTTTTCCTCTATGATACTCCATACCTCTCTGTGCTTCAAGGCCAAAAGCACTTAGCAACCTTTGGTGGGGTTGGGGCATTCCTTTGTGGGCAGTGGAATGGATAGCCCAAGGCCACAGATCTCCCTGGATTTTGGGAGAACCATGGGAAAGTGCCTGCTTAATGCCGCTTGAAGTACCCCTCAGCCCTCATGGTTGCTCTAGGTCTCTATAATCCATGCTGTGCCCTTGTTCATTATTTATCCAGAGGCCCTCAGTGCTAATTTCGGCTTCATCCTCAGTGATTCTGTGACTTTCACTTTTTTTGTTTCCCTAATCAGTAAATACCTCATTCACTTGGTTACCTTTTGCAGAGAGATGGAGTTGTATGTTACCAACCTACCTTCCCCTGCCTCTACTGTACTGGCCCCTTTCCTTAGAGTGGTAAATCCAGTCCCAAAACAACTGGCTCACTGTACCTTAGATGTAAGGTGTGCTGCAGGCGCCACTTCCCTTGCTACTCCTGCCCCATGCTTGTGTTTTTCTGGTGGGTTTCTTCTTCCAGTTAACTGTTGCTGTCTGACTTTGTTTTCCTCCCCAGTTCCTGAGTATCTGTGCTTCCTTCCTCCCCACCTGCAGCTGCCCTCATGTATCTTTGCCCCGTGTTGACCGTGATGCCAGACTCTCAAAAAATGATGGCGTATAATATTATTAAATATTATAATATTTAATACTGTATTTTTTGAATACAGTATTCAAAAAATACTGTGATGAATGTTGGTTTTTAGCATGATATGCTATATTAAGTTTTGGCTCTCACACAAACTCAGTGTAGCTGGAAAAGAGCAATGTTAGAAGTGACATTTTGCTCATCTCTTATGTGACTGAATTGTAAAAAGGTTTTTTTTTTTTTGTTTTTTTTTGTTTTTGTTTTTTTTTTTTTTACAGACAGGTGCTTATGCCACTGAGCTAAATCCCCAACCCCTGACAGTTTTTTAAAATAGGATATTTGCTTCTATGTCAACAAGAGATGCCCATCTGTAATATTTCTTTCTTGTAATGCCCTTCTCAGCTTTTTATATGAGATAGTTACATGTGTTGATAATCATTCTTATTATTCTCAGAAAATTAAAAAAAATATGATTTGTCTTAAATATTTGAATTAGTTTATCAGTGGAACTTTTTGACCATGGTCATTTGTTTGTACAGATTTTTAAAACTAAATTCATTTTACTGAAACCTGGTAAAATATCAAAAAATTTAAGATATGTTTCCAAGTTTTATATCTTCAAATGTATTATTGTAGAGTTTTTTTTTATAAGATTCTAGTACTATCTTTTAGTTCTTGCAGGATCTATATTATTCTTTTTTATAAGTTCATGAAATTAAGCCAAGTGAATTTTTATTTTCTTTTAAAGAGGATAAAATTAAAAAAAAGACAGAATAAAACCAATCAATATAAACCAGTATAGGTGATACAGGACTTCAAAACTTTACAAAATCAGCAACTGTTAACCTAATGCCTTCTGGTGTCTTCAAAATAGCTGCAGATAACTTCAGACATAGTAAAAAATCAAACAGAACAGAATAGAATAGAAACAAAATAATGAATGCAATAAGGGACTTCAAAACAAGCTAATAGAAAATCCAAAATGGCTCCCATAGTGTCTTGCTATCTCTTAAATAGCTGCTCACACCATCAGATTTAACATAATTAAACAAAACAAAAGAGAATAAAACTGAACCCAACAAAACAGTGAAAATGATATGGTTTCCAGGAAGGGATCACTTCCTGGGGAGGCCCTGCTCTCTCCCTCTGCAGTCGGCCAATGGTGCTGACTCACAGAGAGAGACTTGGGTCTGGGTGTCTGCATTGGCAGCAGCCCACGCCTGGCACTGGTTTCCAGGTGGTTGTCATCTCCTTGTGTGGCCTAATTCTCCCCTTTCAAGGTCTGCAAATGGCCCTGACTCAGAGAGAGAAGCTTGGGTCTGGGTGTCCCCACTCGTCCAGCAAGCCAAGTGAATTTTTGAAAACCATATTTTTAAAGAAAAATCTTTCAAGAAGTTTGATTTTCTGTGTTGTATATTAATTTCCTATTTTAGTGATTTTACTCATGCTTATTAATTCATTCTTTTCATTTGTTTAAAGCTTTCAGAATTTTAGTACTGTGTTAGCTTCAGTCTACAAAATTTAATATGTTATATTTTATTTTAACTTTCAATTGAAAGAGTTTTTAAAAACTATAGGGATTTCTTATTTGACCCATCCAAGTTATTTTTAAATTTCCAGTCAGTTGGAAATTTTCTAGTTGTTATTTTGTTGTAATTTGCTGGTTTAACTTCATTTATTGTAGCCTAGTTATTTACTCAAATGATGAAAAGCCTTCAACCTTCATATATAACCCTTTCATCTTCAGTACAATGTCTTTCTTGTTTTCTTTTGAATTTTATTTTTTATTGTTTTATTTTCTCCATATTAACTTTCCAGTGATACAGAATTCATTATAAAAGTTCTGGAAAAAAAATTTTGTCCATTATCTTTTCAAATGTCACTTCTAATTTTCTCTCTTTTATCTCCTTTTTTTTTTTTTTTTGGTTTTCATTAAAAATGATTCTCCATGAAAAAAATTGAGCAGATCACATTACTTTTCAGATTTATACATATTTTGCATTATTTGTACAAAATTGCTACAGGCAATAGTACATTATCATAAAATGTATTTTTAAGTGTAGTAATTGAATAAAATTAATACGTTGTATGATTTCTCGTAAGTGAAAATGGCATTTGTCATACTGAGTCAAGAAGCTGGAGATATAGCTGCATGATTGAGTGCCTACTAAGCATATGTATGGCCATGTGGTTAAGGCCGAGCAGGGCAAAAAATGAATTAGAAAGTGAGTGACTCTTCTACCTTAATGTTGGGTGCAACCCATGCAGACAGAACTGACTACAGTGGAATGAATGCTTTTAGAACTCTGTGCCAATTCTCTGATTTGTGCCAAGGCACCAATGCTGCCAAACACCAATGATTTCCCACTATCTCTGCAAATGCCCACAAGCTGCAATGCCACATCTTGTATGGAGATGAAATGATTTTTCTCCATGACAACTAAACTTTAAGAAATACTGCCTTAACCTAATTAAGGATTGAACTTCTTCCAAGGATGCAATACTTGCGATGATTATTTTGTCTCTCTTTAGCTATTTGTGGTTGGTGTCACTAACCAGAAATTGTAATAAAGAAAATACAGAAAATTTCCTGGGTCCTTTTCTTTTTTGAGGTAAATTTTTGTCCCAACAGTGCTAAGCGCTAATGGAAAGCACCCTTGTTTTAAGACACTTTCAGCATTGTAACTTTCTGTGTCTTGTCACCTCAAAATATATGAAATGAAGATGAATTCGCAGTTTTTCACATAGCAATTTTACTCTGCAGCACAGGTCCGGGTACAGGAGACACTTCTAAGTTCTTTTGATCACTTTCTGTCCCTCAGTAGTAATCTTCTGTTTGTCTCAGATAATCATGGACTTTCAGTCTCATGTGTAAATACCTCTTGGAAAAATGCGGATGTAGAACACGTACTCAATTTTCTGTCCTGGTCCTTTCCCCAGAATCTTTGCTTTTCTAGTCATTTGGGCTTCAGATGCTTTCTGATCCTCTTAAACACTGTTTCCCCACTTTGTATGCCATTTTCCATTAACCTGTCATAGCTTTAATGCAAGCTGTTCCTTTGCATGGTGAAATAGTTGCAGCGTTGGTGGATTTGTTTCTTTTTATTCTACTAAATGTTTTATTAGTTCAATCTTTATATTTCTGTATCTTTATTTATTTGAACTTTCAAAATTATAGATTATAGCATTTACAATTTCTAGGTCACTGTTTCTTTAAAAAATAAGGATAAAACTTTACTGAGTCACATTTTTAATATGAAATCCATTTTTGTATTTTAGAAGTTATATTTGTTCCTTTCAAAAAACATTTCAGACTGTAATTGTTCTCTAAGGCATCATTTGTTCCTTATGTTCTACTCACTTAAAGTACTTCCTGGATGATCTCCTTTTCTTGTCATTTATAGTAATGGGATTTCTAAATAACCTTTTGGTAATTTCTAATAATGCTTAAAAGTGAAATTTTTCTTAAGAGACCATTGATATTTTTTGTGTCTTTTCCTTTTTAAAATATTTACCTTGTTGGTACATGTTTACAGAACATGGTCACTATATTCCTCATGGGTAAGTGGTACATTCCCATACAACATCTTAATTTTTTATCATCTACTTTCTTCTTCCTCTATCTTTTGGTCTTCCTTTCTGTAAAAGATCTATTTTCTTATTGTCTGTTTTCTATCCATCATTTTGCATTTTAATTATATTTTAGGTTTCTCATACAAGAGAACCATGGTATATTTAAACTTTTGTGTCTGATTTATTTCATATAACATGATGGTCTCAAATTTTATTCATTTTCCTACCAATGATTTGTTTATCCTTCATCATGGCAGGCTACTGCTCCACTGTGTATAAATGCCACATTTTCTTTATCTATCTGCCTGCTGATGGATAATAGAGCCCATTTCTAAGATTTAGCTATTACGAGTTGTGCTGCAAAATGCACATGTATGAACATATCACTCTAATATGATGAGTTTCTTAGGAACGTACCTAGAAGGGTAATAACTGGATCACTGGAATTTGTTTTTTTTTTATTTATAAGAGAATAAAACCAAATGAGACAAAAAAAATGGAGTCAGTCAAAACAAAAGGATTGACATAGTACATGACTTAAAAACAATACAAGGTGATCAACAATGGTTAACATAGTGCGTCTTGTTATCTTCAAAAGAATTGCCCATATCATCAAGCATAATAAAATGAACAAAACAGTGCAGAACAAAACCAATAAAAACAAAACATTGGAGACATTATAGGACTTCAAAAGAAGATAATAGTCAAACCAGAATGGGTATCATAGTGAATCTTATCGTCTTCAAAGTAGTTGCCTATACTCTCAGACTTGATACTATCAAACAAAACAGATTTGAATAAAATCAGTCAAAACAAGACAGTGAAAGAAATACAGGACTTCAAATCAGGTTAATAAGAAATAAAAATGATTACCATAGTATATCTTGCTATCTTTGAAATAGCTGTCTATGCCATAGAATCTAGTACAAGTAGACAAACTGGAACAGAATAAAACCAAACTAAATACAATCATGAAAATAATATGAGTTTCAAATCATGATACAATATTAACAATGGACACTGCCTTCCCTTTTTAGATAATTCCTCCCCTTTAACTTTCACAGGGTGCATTGTACATTTTGTTTCCCACTGACTCCTTAGTTTTTAAATTAGGGAGGTAAACTGCTATTCACATGATTCACATGATTCTGAGGCTTTTTACCCCTGAGAATGATCTCAAGTTGTATCCATTTACCTAAAAGAGTCTCAAGTTTTTCTTTCTTTATAGGTGAGTAGTTTTCCATTGTATAAAATTGTCATGGTTTTCTAAGCAATCTGTAACTGATGGGTAATCCACCCCCACTTTTTTCTGGTTACCTGTCACATAGAGCATTGTTTTCTCATCTTTGACTTTCAGTCTATAAACTTTCTTTCAGGTTAGTTATATTACTTATATATTGCACATTGATGGACCCTATCTCCTGACCCACTCTGCTATGTTTCTTTTTATTTGTTTATTGAGGCCATCCATATTAGTGATTATGGCTAACATTCTCTGGCTCATCTCTGCCATGTTATTTTTCTGCCATTGGTTGTCTACTTTTCCCCTTCATTCCACTATCTGCCCCTTTCAGTGAACTCCCTCTGCCACTGTTCTTGAAACCATGGTATTTTTTCTTTCTGTCTAGAATGTCCTTCAGTATTTTTTGTAGGGTTGGTTTGGTGTTCATGAACTCCCCCAGTCCCTCTTTGTCATGAAAGCATCTTGTTTCTCCATTAATTTTGAGAGATAGTTTTGTAGGGTATATCAATCTGGGTTGGAGGTTATTTTCTTTCAGGACCTGTAATACTTCACTCCAAGCTCTTCTTGATTTGATGGTTTGTGTCAAGAAGTCTGTCATGATTCTGATGGGTTTTCCTTTATAGATGCTATGTTTCTTTTCTCTGTTTTTAATATTTTGTTCTTGTGTTGAATTTTTGGGATCTTGATTATTATATCTCTTAGTGTAGATATATTTTGTTTATAGATAGCTGGAGTTCTCATTTATCTGACTATCATTCCTTTTCCTATCCTTGGGAAGTTTTCTTTAATTATTTCTGTAAATAGACTTTGTATTCATTTGTGTTTACCCCTGCTTCTCCACTCACATCTTTTATTCTTAAGTTATAGATCCTCTTGTCATCTTCTAGACCTTGTTACTTCCTGGTTGCTTGTTATTTTTAAGAGATCTTTCCTTTTGTGATCACAAATTGCAAACCTGTCTTCAAGGTTTGATAGTGTATCTTTAGTTTCTTTCAATAATTTTGCCAGCTTTCAATGGAGCTTTTAATTTCCTGGTAATCTCTTTGACTGTGTTTCATGTATTCTAATTTTTTTTTTATATTCTTCATTGAAGGTTTCCCTCCTTTTTCTATGCTCCTCTATTCTTCCATCTGTGTTGTCTTTAGCAGTGCTTAGCAATTCTTTTATTATGTTTCTTATGTCTTCCTTTACTTGTAAAAGTATTTCTGTTTTAAGTTCTTTTATGGTTTCATGAAGTTGTTTCTTATTTCAGTTGCTGTTACTTCAGAAATTGCAGGTGTACACTTTTGATGATTTGTCATATTCTGTTTGTCAGTATTTTTTTTGAAAATGTTTGTGTTTAGGTTCATTAAAGAGATTGTCCTCAAGTTCTCTTTTATGTCGGGTCCTTGACTAGTTTGGAGTCAGGATGATAGTATTTTTAGCAAAGAATTTGCAAGTATTCCTTTCTTTTCTATTTTATTAAAAAGCTTAATAGTTATTAGTAATAGATCTTCCTTTAAATTCTTGTGGAATTCAACTGTGAATTGATACAGACCAGTACTTTCTTTGTTTGTAGGGTTTTTTAAATGATTATTATTACTGTTTCAATTATACTGTCTGTTATTGAATTGTTTAAGGCTTCTATATATTCCTAGTTCAGTTTTGGTAATTCTTATATATTCAGCAATCTATTGATTCCTTATAGATTCTTCAATTTATTGCAATGTAGGTTTTCAAAGTTGTTACTAGTAAGTTTGATTCCAGTGGCCTCTATTGCAATTTTACCATTTTTTTCTAATTGCATTGATTTGAGTGTTTTCTTTTTCTTTAAGGTTGGCTGTGTTGTATTATCATTTGATTCTATGAACTAATGTCCTTTATGATTACTCCCATGACCTATTGATTATTCAAGAGAGTATTGTTCATTTTTCATGCTTTTACATAATTTCTGTGGGGTTTTTGCTACTTATTTTCTTTTTCATTTTGCTATGATCTGATAATATGTATGAGACAATTATAATTTTTTTCTACTTTTGTATACTTTATGAGTTAGCATGTGGTCCCTTTTAGAGAAAGTTCCATGTGTTGCTGAAAAGAATGTACATTTTGTTGTTAGGTAGAGCACTCTATACATATCTATTAAGTCCATCTCTTTGAAACTTTGGTTCAGG
>PVJX010026461.1:0-25526 GCA_004027295.1 Dolichotis patagonum | reverse complement strand
AATGTCACACCCCACCAGAGTAAGGAGCTGTTGGATGTTTATAGGACCAAGTCCAACCATTTATGAAGCTAAAGCTTCCTCAACCATAGTTATAACTTGTCAAATACTCTTTTCCCTAGAAGACTTAGAACCCCTACCTTTATCTGTGATAGACACTGTTGGATTAGGATTTTGTGTGGCACAGGTTAACAATCAGGTTACATGTTACACAAAACCAGACTAAGTCTCAGGAATCCAGTTACCAGGAATGTCAGGATTTCTGGCTTTTCTGTACTAATGGATTGTTTGAATGCCTAGACCATAGACAAAACTTTACTCTGACAGCACCTTGCCTCCTGAAAAAGTTCATCCATAGAGTGACAACTGGACATGGACGAACCCAGAACTGATGCCTTTTGATCAATTACCAGACATGATAAATTCAGACAGCTGTATTGCCAATAACTGTAAGGATAAGCAAACCTGGGACACTCACAGAGTGCAGGATCACTAGCCCATTCTGAAATAGCACTCTGGAGGCTTCACTGAATAAGCCACTACATACAACAGAGCTTCACAGGGGTGCAGTCTGTATTTAAACTGCTTCATAGCCAGGTAAACTCCCTGGCAGATCGAGTTTTACACAACAGAAGAGGACTTAATCTAATTTTAATAGAACAGGGAGAACTTTGAGCTTTAATAGGAGAAACCATTGCTTCTAAGCAAACATTTCATAGATAAAAATTGAAACCTTAGATAAATCAGAATGAGAAGCAAAGGAAAGGGAAAATTGTATTATGACACTCATAGATGACATGATAAATTGTTCAGTTGGAATGCATGGCTAGACTCAATCCTAGCAGGAATCACAGGGCCAATAATTATATCTCTGTTGTCCTCAATTTTAGGCCATGATGAATTAACTGGATAACAGATAGAATTCAAAGTAGTGTAAATCAGGAACACATGATATTTGATGACTCTATTAACAGCCCAACTAGGAACTACCACCTTTTGAAGGACTATGTATATCATAGAAATAAAATATGTCCTGGAGTGGAGAATGTGAGGGCATTCATAACAATGACTATTGCATCCCTTTGTCTGCATTTTTTATTTGAAATCCCAAAACACTAGTCTTCAAAATTTGTCTTATTTTGTGGCCTATAAATTATAGGTTAGATACATAGTTAGCAGTTAAAACTCAAACAGTGAGTAAATTTTGGCCAAATCCCCAAATGCTCCTCCTCTCAATTAATTGGTCATAAAAGCTATGGAAAAGGGAGAAAATGGAAAGATCATGAGGCACCAAATGGTCTGGTGATCACATTCTGCATTGTGATTAAACAGATGTGTAAGAAGGTCTTCTAGGATTCCAAAGCAATGTCAGTGGTGAAAAGGTGGGTTCCATGGAAAACCGCGGAACTTGTGGACTTAAACAGTGATTTATAACAGAAGTGAACAAAGGAATCAGCAGGGTCAGCAGTCTTAATGGCACATGGGCTACCCACAGCACTTTGAATTAAACCTCCCCTCTTTCTGGAACTGAGTGTCCCATGTGTTAATTTCTTGAAAATGCCATAACAGTAAAACACATCCTGCGGAGTCCAACAACCATTGCATCCCTTTTCTGACAAAAAACTTCCAGAGCCTGTTTTTGTTGTTGTTTGTTTTCTGGCAGGATTTCTATCTTCTATCAGCAGTGTGTCCTTTTGTGCTCTCAGGGGCATCTCTCACAAGAACCAACTAATGGCTCCAGCTCTACTATTTCCAAAGGTTTTGAACTGCATGGTCAGGTATAGTCACAGCAACAAACAAAACCCTCTGATACCAATTGTAATCTTGGTTATATTCTCTCATTGATGAGACAAAACATCCAATATCTACAGTTAAGGAAACAAATCTTTATTTACATCACAGTGTGTGGACATTTCACTCTGTAATCAATCGACTCCAAGGTAGAGTAGTGCATGGCAAATGGCAACAAAATTTCATGGCAGCAGAAAATAGCCAAACCAACAAGAACAAAATGAGTGGAACACAGAAAGAAAATTCTTTCTGTTCCTTATTTTGTTTGTAGACTACACCCACTTGGGTGTAGCACTCACACCCATAATCCCAGTTTTGGACCATAAGTCATTCACAAAATCTAGAAGGCTGGTTCCCTTACTGCATGAGGTTTTGAAGGAACAATCAGACTCAAACCACATACTTCATTTTACGAATGTCTTAGAATGTTTAAGTTCAATTTAAATTCATTTTCAGTAAGACATTCCCATTTTAGTAGCCTGAACCAAAAATAAATACTTAGAGGTAGTTTGGGGAGGTCATAAATATATCCTTACAGGATCAGGAAACACCATGGGAATCAAGATCTATATCTGTTACTCCCTGTGGTCTTTTTTGTATATTTATAATAAATATTAAAGTTTAGATGTTGTTCAAATAAATAAGGTATACTAGACTTGAAATTATAGGGCCTGATCTACAAAGAGTGAAGAATGATTCAGAAAATGAAGAGGATTTGGTGATGACATCTCTGACAGAGATCTTACTGTGCTATATGTCCTTTGTCTGTCCTGTGAGGAACTTCTGGAAGCCTATTTTTTTGACATTATCATTCCCCATGTCCATTGGGGAACTTGATTCACATGGTGGTCCACATGGGGAGTTCTCTGGTCTATCATCCACCTTCCATCTGACAAAAGATGAGAGGCTGGCAGTGGGGGTAGAAACACCAGCATGCTGCTGTGCTGAGTAGACTGTCGCACACTGTGTTTATTCGTTCCTGTGGATTGGTAATGAGCACTTTAGGACAGATAGTCCAAAGAGTCAACTTTTAGGGATTCCCTCAGGACCATATGAGTGTGAATGCCAGTTGCAGGGAGGTAATGTGAAGGAAGTACATTCAAGGTTCCATAAGAAATAGGCTGGGTATGAAGAGGTGGTTCTGCTGGATAAACAGATACAGTGTCAGGACCAGGAGGCATGGATTTGGGATAGGTACAAGCAGTGAATATTGGTAGACTATCTCTAAACCTAAGTCTAGAGTAAGAAACCACCATGTGCTGCATGCTCAGAGCTCTTACATCTCCTCCCCACCCAGTTCACTCCATGGGCCCCACTTTTGGAACTAATAAGAATCCTGCATTGCAGGGTGTGGTAGCAAACATCTATAATCCCAGCACTCAGGAGGTGGAGGCAGGAAAATCACTGCAATTTCAAAGATAATTGGAACTACATATTAACCTGAATCAAAAAAACCAAAAGAGTGAAAAGACAGAAGGATGGAAGGTAAGAAAGAAGGAACAAAGGAAGGAAGGAAGAAGAAAAGAAGAAAGGAAGAACGAAAGCGAGAGAAAAAAAGAAAGACTACCAGCTCAGGGACAGAGGTCATTTGCATTATTCCAAAGCTTCTCTTCTGTCTGCTTTCATGTACTCAGATGTGTGCTCCAGTTTTATACCAAACTCAGAAGTGTTATGTATCCTCAAGGTGCAGTTCTGCTTTCCAACTGAGTGGAAAAATGCTTAGTCATTGGGTCTTTATGAGTCCATCTTTCTCAGCCAGCACCCCTGTTCAACTGGGACACATTAGTTCCATCACTTCAAGACATGAGAGACTGTTAAATTATTCACAACCTTCTATAACCCACTATTATACTTAATCATGGCTTTTTGAGTTCAAAGCTTAAATTTTATGTAACACACATATGGAAATTTATCCACTTCTTATTACTTACATTGAAAACTGGATGGTATTCATCTTTTTCTTTAAGGGTTTGAAGTAGATGCCAAGCCTATAACGTATACTTGGTTACTAAATGGAATCATACAAGGTATAGAAACTGATTATCAACACCAATATCTATTCTGCTTTTGGTTTCCTAGCTTGTAGCTGAGCACATGCTGTCCAGACTGATCATATTACCTAACCTTTTTGGACACAGAGTGTAATTGTGGGATTAAGCTCTATTTGGAAGTATGTATATGAAATGGATCCACACATTTTCTGTGGCCTTCTCTTACCAGAAAAGAAAGTTTCCTCACTTATTCATTTTTAGTGTTGTTTTCAAACATAAGACCTCTCAGGGTCATTTATCTTTTCTCTACCTTGTACCTGGAATCAGTCATTTCCTGAAAGAGTGCTGGTTTTTTTGTGTGTTTTGTGCTGATATAACAAAACTTTCTGAAGCAGTGTAGTTTATTAAGTGGTTTTCTTAGCTCATTGCTCTTCAGCTTTAAGAGAGTGATTCAGGCATATATTTGTATCTGGTAAAGGTCTCATGATGGGTGGTATAAAAATAGTTATTGCTACTGAATTTTTCATGGCCTGGGTTAGGCTCAAATGTGATGACTCATTCTTGTGGAGACTAATCCATCCTCATGAACTGTGATCCACTCCTGTGAGTCACAACTTTCAATTTTCATAGAGTGCAGATGGTGTGAGCATGGGGAGAAAGGACAAGAGTCAGAATACAGAAACCTGAGGCCATCTGAAGCCTCTTTCCTGATGGAAAGTACAAAAAAGCATGAGTAGAGAGAGAAGGAGAAAGAAGTCACAAGAGAGCTCCATGGGCTGCAGCACATTTCTTTATGCACCTGGGAGATTCAGTATCATGCAAAACCTCTCCATCTAAGAGCTTATCGACATGACTTGTCTGAGACTCCCAGTGATCTTGAGATTAGTGCAGCTGTCTCTGTCACTTGACTTAGGAAGCTACTTTTCTTCAGACTAGCCTTTCTCTGGCCCCACATGTGATCCATTTTCAGCTTCAGCTGCTCCCCCCAGTGAGCCAGACATTTTTTATCCCTCATGGTGGTGCTCCAACATCCTAATTAACTTCCAGTAGGTTCTAACTCTTAAGGTTTCATTACTTTATCACTGCTACATTATTAACTCAGTTCCCAGAAAATGAACCCTAAGAGTTCAAATCAGCTGACCATTTAGTTCAGCAGCATAAGTTCCTGCTTTGCAAGCACACAATCATGAATTCAATCACTGGTAGAAAAAAAGAGTTCAAACCATACCAAACTATGGCAATCCACAATGAGTTCAGGCAGCTTACAAACTGCTGAGCTGCTGGTCGGCATTTCCACTGTTGAGACAAAACTACTTGACACACATAAGGTAAAGGAAGAGAGGTGGAATTTGCTTTGTATCCTCAGAGTTTGGGTGGATACAAGATAGAAACATCATGGAAGAAGAGAATGGTAGAGCAAATTTGTTCTTTTCATGGCAACAAGGAAATGGAGCACAGAAGACTATGAGTAAGAGATATTCCCCCTACCTCACAGGCACAACCACAGCAACCCAGTTCCAGGGAACCCAAACTCTTAAAAGCACACTGAACTATGAGAATCTATGGATGAATCCACAAAGGAGTACAGTCCTCACTTCAGGAGACTCTTAATCTCATTAAGTTGATGATTTGGATTAACTGGCACAGGAGTCTTCTCACCAGCAATACCTACCTCAGGCTCTGGAGTGCTGGGATTAGGGAAGCATACCAACATCCCTGGCTACTTTTGATTTCTGAACGGTCAAATTTCAAAAACCTGCCCTGACTCTTTTAGAAATTCACAAATAGAGGAATCAGTGATTGTGTCCTTGTCTACAATCCCAGAATACCATAGTCTCAGGGTTTAGGATCATGGAAAGTATAAGACTAGCTTGAAATATACAGAAAGACCCTCTTTCAACAATTTTAACTAAATAAATAAATGAAAAATAAAAAGGAAATTCAGAAGCAGCAAAAATCATTTTCTTTAAGGAGACAAAAGGCAGGTGATGTAAAGATTAACTATATCTGTTAATTTGAGTAAAACATGTGGAGCTCCAGTGAATTTGAATAGGTATGGTGGAAAGACCCACCCTAGGGTGGATGCTCACCTACGTGGTATAAAGGGAATATTTCAGGTAGTGTACATTGTGCTTTAAGAAATAGAAACTCAGATTTAAATTGGATTAGCAGAAACAAATAATCAATGAGACCTTGCAGGAGCATCAGTATTTTACTTTATTTCATTTTCATGACATTTCTATTAGAAAACAATAAGTATGCCTATTAGACATTCCCAGGGGCATTAAGACAGTTCCTGCGCCTCAAGATGGGCATGATGTCATTAAAGGCAGTTTTCTGTCACTTATCCTGAACATTTTTCCCTTGGCATGGGCAAGCTAGGTTTCCCTTAGGTACAATTTTTCTTTAGATGCTGGTCTTGCCTCGTGATGACAGACCTGTTTCAGCCAGGCAGAGGGCTCAAATGAGGGACTCCTAGAAGGCTTGATGTGCTTTGGGTGGAAGAGAATAAGGAACCCAGTTCCCTTCCTCAGTGACTTTAGTTGCTTCCAGGTGCCCTATCTGTTGTCAAATGCAATCATATCAACTGAAGTTGCTGGAGTGGGGAAGTTACCTATGTTGGTCTGGCTGTACTCAGGTAGGAGATGAGGATGGTGATTTGATAACCTAGAATATTGAAAAGAATTGTGTGAGTCTATTGGGATGCAATGGGGAGCAAAGGAGAGCAAGGGGGAAGGACAGATATCTGCTGGCCAAATTAAAACTTCCTATGGCCAGAGAAGGGATAGAGAGGTAGTCACATTTTATGTCTAATCCTCAGCAAGCGTTTTACCTCATCATACTTAAAATTCTATGTGAAGAAAAATATAGTGCCATAGGATGAAAATGAAGATCAAAAAAACTGTTAAATTAGGGCCATATCACAACAACCTCGATAAATTTTCAGAGGGAAATCTTTCTTTGAAGCACACTCCAGTTATCCGTGTCACAGCATTGGAATGCTTTGGAATGTTAACAGCAATGAGAAGGTGTTAATAGAAAAACAGTTGAGCAAGCATGCATGCTGGTGTATGATTCCAATCCCAGCATTCTTGGGGAATTAAGTATCAAGACTCTGAAAGATCCAACCCATCTTTGGAAGTCTAGTAAATAAATTAGACCAAATCTTCTCCCCCAAATAAATAAATGGATGAGAAATATAAATTAGTGGGAAGCCTCTAGTTTCAATCTCCAGTAGCAACAACAAAACAAAATCCACTGGGTCATAAATATCATTAAAAAGTAGATTTTTTCAATAAAATAGTATGCTGCTTGTTGGACTGAATCTTGCTATGGAGTTCTAGCTTTCCTCAAATGCTTAGAAATTCTGCCTCAGCTTCGGGAGTGGTGCAATTACAGAGATATCATGAGAACAAGCAAAAAACAAGAATTCTTAGGTGAGCCATTTCTCCCAGGAATCAATAAACAACTGAGTAGTGACTGATACACTAGCAAATCTTGGTAAATCTAATGCTAATTCATTTTTTTAAATCTATAAATTATGCTCTGTACTTCATGACTGCCATACCTCCCTACTTGTCTTAGATCCGCTGACTGGAGTGGTATTTTTAAAATCTGGTGAAGAAAGAAATCTTTTTCCTGTGACTTGGGAAACCTTATTTCACTTTCATACTGCGGATATCAGGGGTTCAAGAAATGTCAAGTGGGCCAGTAGCTGAGAACCTGTATACTTGGGAGATCAATGTAATGAAACTCTCCTACCGGTGAGCCATCAGTAATTTTAGCTTTTGCCTAAGGGAAATAGGCGAAGCCATTTAAAGTTCAAACTTTTCATCTGACGCAAATGATAAACTGAAATGGTGCTTACTAGTATATCCAAAAGGAGTCAATGAAGAAAGCAGAGATTACCTGTCCCTGTGCCTGGCACTGATCAGCTGTCCAACAAGGGAAACCTAAGCAAAATTCACATTTTACATTGTGAATGATAAAGGACAGAAAATCAAATGTCTATCGAGTCAAAAAATTCGTAGTTTTGAGCCAGGCACAGACTGGGGATTCAGAAAATTCATCCTGAGAGATATTCTTTTAGATGCAAATAATGGGCTTCTGCCAGATGACAAGCTGACCCTCTTGTATGAGATGACAGTAGTACAAGACTCGACCAACACTTCTTGCCAGAATAATATGAATATGGAGGCTCCTGAATCCTGGTTGGCAGATGATCTAGGAGGGCTGTGGAAGAATTCCTTGTTGGCAGACTGTTGCTTGAGTGTGGCTGGCCAGGAATTCTAGGCTCACAAAGCCATCTTAGCAGCTCGCTCTCCAGTTTTCAGGGCCATGTTTCAACATGAAATGCAGGAGAGCAAAAACAATCTTGTTGAAATCAGTTAAATGGAGCCTGAAGTTTTCAAGGAAATGATATTCTTCCTCTACACTGGAAAGGCACCAAAACTCGGCAGAATGTCATCTGATCTGCTTGCAGCTGCAGACAGGTATGGCCTGGAGAGCCTGAAGCTCACATGTGAGAACCACCTCAGCAGCAGCCTCTCTATGGAGAATGCGCTAGAAATCCTCATCTTGGCTGACCTCCACAGTGCAACACAATTGAAAATTTGGACACTGAATTTCATCAATTATCATGTTTCTGACATCCTGGAGACTCCTGAGTGGAAGGCCATGGTGATGTCACACCCTCACTTGGTGGTTGATGCCTACCAGTCTCTGGCTTCCATGCAGTGTGCTTTCCTGGGGCCCCCATACAAGTGCCTAAGGCTGTCCTAAGATCTCACCACTTCATTTGTTTTCCCATAACATTGGTCACAGTTGCTGTGGCTGAACCTTTCTTAGGGCAGTCTGTGGAGATTCCACTCCTATGAGGAAACACTGGGCCTCTCTAGGGATAGATGGAAGCCCTTTTCAATTTTAAACAAAAAGAGATAGGTCCTTTAGAATTTGGGAGAAGAATAACTTTTTACAAGTTCTAAGTGTGTAATTTAGAGACAATAAGAAACCTGGCTTGTATAATGTTGCCACCATGATGGTTGAAATGTTGATACTAAATTAAACCAAATTCTGCAGCAAGGAAACAGACAAACTCATGGAGTATATCTTCTTTAGAAGCAGGGTCATGAGCTCACATGACAAATATAGGACTCCAGGCCTTCTTTCCTATCACCCAGCTCTGGACCCTCATTGCTCAGAGAGGCTTTATATCTCCCCTTCCCTTTATGCTGTAAATAGAAGTCAATCTGTCTCTGCACAGTTTTTTGATTCATCTTTGTTTTTCTACATCTGACAGTCAAAAGTCTGGGAAAATTTGAGGGTGGTCTGGTGATTCCAAGCTCACCCATGTACTAGATACCTCAGATTTATATTGGTACTAAGCAGTTTAGGGTATGGGAGAAGAAAATACCCAGGGCTTTGGCATTTGCATCAAAAGAATTCCTTGTGATGCTTCTCTTTGCACCCTTTGTCATGACTGAGGTGCATGGTCATGCATTCTAACCACTAGTCTTTGCAGGCATTGATAGTGCAAGACATTGCCTACCTCTGATAGAGCAGACCAATCATCAGGTTCCTGGATTAAAGGGAAGGAAAAGTCCTCATGTTTAAGAAAATGCAAAAGAAAAAGAAAACAATTGCAGAGTTAATTTGTGTATTCCACAAGAATTAATATTCAGGGAAGAAAATTTTAGTGTTTCCAACTGTTCCAATACAAAGTTGTTAGAAATAATGACTCCTTAGTGTACAACATTCAAAAGAGCCCCCACATTATGAGCAACTACTACTTGTAAAAATAGAATATACACTTTTGTCATCACTTGAAATTGAGGCGTGACAGAAAAATAGAGGAAATAAGATATTATATATGGTAGGTGAATGTTCTGACAAATTTACGTTTAACAAAAATCACTATTGTTGTTGCTTTGGAACCACTTAGAATTTTCTAAAGCTCAGGGGCATGTAAGGACATGGGAGAGTAGGACCGCACTTGTGTTGCTCAGTTCCATCGTTAGATAAAGTTGTGTAACCATGACTCAGCACATATACTTTAATGGCATTCTATGAGAACACAAATGTGAGAAAACAACCTGTATAAATTCTAAAGAGGCAGGAGGCTCTCCTTCTGGCTCTTCTGCTCTATACTTTCCCATGCTTCTTGCTGTTGCTGGTTACATGCACATGTGTGTTCTTAAAACTTGCAACCTCATTCACACTAGTCTCTCTCTGGTGCCACAAGCAAAATAGCAGACAGGAATAATGAAAAAAATTTCCCTCTGTGTGTCTATTTCTTTACATGAACTATGGTTCTTTATTATAGTGGGAAAAGTTTTTTGACATTACCGCAAATTTATTTCTTTTCCACTCCCTTTTTCCTCTTTCTTTAAAATAAGAAAACACAAAAGAAAACCATAAAGAAGAAAAACAGAAATTGTATCATTAAATGTTTTGACAAACATATCACAGCCAAGATTCCTCAGCAGTCCATACCTAACTAGATTCCTGTGTAGGATCAGCCCAGTTTCTTCTCATTTGCCCCTCTTTCTACAAGGCAGAACAGCCAAATGTTAATTGTTTTCTTTTTGGAAATACAAATATTTGGTGTTTTGTAAAAAGAAATCTGCATATTAAAAATCACAGAATTCTATCCCTAACTCAAATTAACTCACAAAGAAAATAATGGACAAATTGAAAATTCCTGCTGGTGAAAGACAGGCAGAAAATGAGAGCCAAAGATTATGCAGGACGCATGTATGACTTCCCAGTTTTGTAGAGTACAAAGAAGTATCACAGTGACTTAGTTTCAAGTGCTTTTGTAGAGATTGCAGTTAAATCTAAACCATAAATTCAACGAAATAGTTTTAATTTCACAGGTAAAAGGAAGCCAGGCAAGGACTGCAGTTTAGGTTCCTGGAGGGGGGTCATTGTGATTTGGGGTCTAGATTGGCTTTCTGGCAAGAGATTGAGATCACCTGTTAAGGATGAGCAGTCATCCTGGGTAGAGTTGGTCAATTCGTTAGGCTATTGTCTTTGCTCTGGAATCTTTATGAGTAAAGTGTGGTCTGATCACCAGGAAAGAATTGTCTCCATGTGTGGTGAGGTCAATCACATAGAATTCTGTTTTTTAAACATTAAAAGCAAAAGATAATATTGAAGATACCACCTGTCTGACTCCTCATGCATAAAAAATTTACAGCAGAAAATGAACAAGCATTTCTCATCAATTTACAGTCCTTTTAAGGAAACAAGCCACTAACTTCCCTTAGCAAGCCTGCCATATCTGTGTCATCCAAAGATGTATGGCTACCATCCTTGAGCTAAAAGTGAAGGTATCCTGCTACATGTGTCAACATTTCAAGGACTAAAACAAATAAATAAACAAGTTTCCCAGGATGCTATCTGTTATTTGATGTAGCAGTACAGTTAGAAACAGTGCACCTGATGGTCCCTTTCCCTTTCCTTCATTCAACTATGAACACCAATGTCTTGATTATCTATGTGTAAGTTAACTGAGACAGTGAATCATCAACACTGATGAGAGATGGTGAGGGACACCAGAGGTGTCAGAGGTGTATCACCATAATGGAAGGCCCCTGGAGCCAGAGGCAGCTGGCCAGCAGAGCACGCAGTTAGATTAGTGCTGTCTGACCTCTATGGAAGGCACCTGAGTCTGATTCATTATGTACATGAAGCCTGAAATATCCAGGGTTCCTGCTTCTCTTCCTCCTCCATTTTACTGTTTACATTCTGGTAATTTCTGCTGCTCTCATCCTATGGATTCAATTGACATTGTAATATTACATTTTATGAGGTGTATGCTATGCAATTCTTTTTATATTTATTTCTTTTTTGTCATAGAAACCTAGAATATTTTTGGCCCAATTAACTGTAACAGTAGCCCCAGTGGTTGGGCAGAGGCAGAAAGAGCAGTTTCCCACCATTCATGTCATGCCAGAATCCTGACTTTCAAAGAATTTCTGCAGAAAATTATTACATGGAAAGCTGTTTAAGTTTTCTTACAAGACTGACATGTACTTCCATGCAAGGAGGAGCCTGCCCATTGTACCAAATGAAGGGATATATTCAATTTTCTGCATATGGTAAGTTTTCTTCCACCTTTTAATTGAAAATTGGAGGTAATGTGCTAGAATTTTATTAGCTTAACTACACTCAGGTTTTATTAGTTACTGTGATTGCAGTGGCCCATTTTTCAAAAGGAGCTTTATAGAAGAAAACTTATTTTGCCATATTCAGGGCTATTTGTATTGTCCTTTAGCAAAAGAAAGTATTTTTGGAGATTGGAATTATCAAGATTTTTATTTATTTCTATTTCTATGTGTAAGTTAACTGAGACAGTGAACTAGTTGATCAAATTTTAAAGAGTATTCAGAACATAAACATATCTAACAGAGGGCCGAAAATATGTAGTTTGGGTATTGTACTGCTATGGAAATAAAGCTTATGTTAGTTTTGGATATTAAAACTATGAAAAAATAGGATCGATGATTTAGCTCAGTGGTGTCCATGATTACCTGGCAAGTGTGAGGTTGTGAGTATGATCCCAGATATATATATATATATATATATATATATATATATATATATATATACATATACATATATATATATACAGAAATATATCAGGTCTGCCCAAAGGAATAAAACTGTCATATTTTTCATATCAACATTAATATAGCAGAGCACATAGAGTATGCTGAGAGCACTATCAAAGATTAACACACTAGTTGTTGTCTCTGTGGGTGAGCCTGTGTCATGGTTTGAGTCTGGAGGCCCACAGAGGCTCCTGCAATCATGGAGGTGGACTTCTAGAGTTCATGAATGACTGATGGACAAATGCTGTGGTTCTAGGTGTCAGTGCTACACACAAGTGAGTGTGTCCTGCTTAAAATATAATGAATGGAAATAATCTTGTCTCTGTGACCCTTTCTTTTTGTTATTATTGCTTGTGCTATTATTCTGCTGAGATCTGATGCCATCTACCATGTGTCACTCTGACTTGCAGACTGCTGCAAACTAGTTTTAGACTGAAAACTCAAAAGACAGTAAGCTAAATAAATCTTCCCATCCCTAATTTAGAAGGTCAGGAATTTTGTGTCAGCAATGAGAGAAAAGTAACCAACAGATTATTTGGTACCAGAGGAATGGGGTGTTTGTTGTCACTGTACCACAGTATGTGGTTCAACATCCTTTATGAATGCTTGTGGGAAGATTTTGGAAAGGTTTAGAGATGTGCTCTGAATGAGTAAAGCTGGATCACCTTATGGTATTTTGCATAGGAGATTCTTCTCAGGACACAGAAGACAGGAATACTGATAGAAATCCTGACATTAAATACCATGTTCAGGAGCTTTGGCCACCACAATTGAGTGTTCATAGGGCTCAGACTACTCAATTCCTTCTGCACTTAGTTGGCATTTTTGAGTTTGCAAAGCTTGTGCCATTTTGTCATTTTATCATTCTCACATTTGCCTTGGGAGGAGGTTCAGAGTGCAAACTCACTGTCTTCCAGCTAACCCTACCATGAGGGATGCAATGGAGGAGACCCTGAATCCCAACTCATTGTTTTCCAGGGAACACATTTGAGATGTATGGGAAGTTTTTATTGTATCTATTTCTTTTGTATTTGTTTTATTCTGTAATTTTCTTGTAATACATTTTTCAGGCATATTGTTCACATTCAACATAGAGAATTTGCACCTGTGCATAAGATATCATAATTATACTTTATGTCCAGATTTCTCTTGCCTCCCTTCCTTCACTCTTCCCCTCCCAATTAACAATAGTTTCCATTTTATAATTCAATTTTTGCTTCATTTCCCTTCATCCTCCTCTTCTTTTCTTCCCTTCCCCATTTGAATGAATTCCTCTTAATTGCAACATTTATCCTCCATTCCATTCCTTATTTACACTTTCCATGCCTCCAACAAGAGAAACTATATGATATTTAATCTCTGGTGTCCAATTACTGTCATTCAGGATTATTTTTATTTAAAGAGAGAAAGAAAAAAATAAAATAGTAAAATTAGAATAATACAGAATTTCAAAAAAAATTAGCATTAAGAAATCACTAATTGATATATTACATATTGCCCTATTAGAAATAGTTGTTCATGTTACAAAATAAAAGCATAAAATGTGAATAGACACTCAATCATTGACAGTAAAAATAATCTTTTCAGTGTTCCAACAAAAATTTATTAACATGGTGATCTATCTTACACACTTATATATACAGTTATATCCTTTAGAGCACTTTCCTTCTTTTTCATTATTACAGTAACTATTATCCATTTGGAATCTTATTACTTTTACTGGTTTTTTTTATACTAGAGAGGCAATGTGATATTTTCTAATATGAGTCTTGTTAATTGCTATTGTAAGGATAGTCTCAAGTTGCCTCCATTTACCTATAAAGGCAACAAGATAATCATTTTATAGCTGAGTAATATTTCATTGTATAAAAATACCATATCTTTTTCAACTGCTCTGCAGTTGATGAGCATTTTGGTTGTTTCCAAGATTTAGCTATTACAAATTGTGCTGCTATCACCATGGGTGCTCATATATCACTGTGTTACTTAGTTTTTGATCTCCACATGCATCTATTTTTCTACAAATAAGTCAAAATTATCTTCCTTGCTGGCAAAATAGTATTCTGTGATATAAACATATTTTGCATATTCTTTATTGAATGCTTATTTCATCATTTCCTTTCATATGACAACCATTGAATGACTCCTAAAAGTTCAACAACATTAAAATCTGAAATGTCTCTATTACTTTTCCATTTGATAATCATTGTACCTGGTTTGATGCCACAAACCTGTAGTTTTGTCTACTATGGCTTGAAGAGCCTAAGTTTGAAAACCAACCTTGATAAATTAGCAAGACTTGTTCATAAAAACATATTAAATAAAAAAAGTCTAGGTTCAGTGCTTTCTAATCTCTATCCCCTGTAACATAAACATAAAAAAACAAAATGAAAGGTAATGAAAGAACATAAGAAATTAAGAAGATTGAGAATTCAATGGAAGTGCTCTTTGATAATGTGCTCATTTAGCTGGAGGAATGTAAAATCATGGAATGTTTAAATTGTAACCTAACTGTATGATAATATTAGAAGTCCCTGTCTAATTTTTAGTTTATTTACATTATATACACTAATACAATACAGATATATAATCATTTTACACCTCAATAAATGCTTTTGGTGAAGAATTCCAAGACCACTGCTTTAGAGCAAGCTTAATCTTAGACTAGCTACTTGGATTTCATTCCTAATCTTTAAAACTTGTATGATGATAGAAGATAATGATGACAGTGGAATCATGAAAATAATAGCTAACATTTATAGAGACCTTGAAAAAGTCCAGACACTATTTTTATCCATATAAAAATATTCTGAATTATAGGTTGTAGTGGCAGCTGTGTTGCACACAAATTCAAAATATTGGAGTGACCAATGAGAAAAGAAAAGTAATTTATTAGGTGGACTTATGTCCACGATGTCTGAGGTGTCTGAGGGGGGTGCCACAAAACTAGCAGCAAGTGTAGAACTTAGAGAAAGGCTCTTATTTATTGACAGTTTAAAAAACCTAGTCTTCGAGGAAGAAAAATCCTAGAATGTCACAGAGCACTGTTCACAGTAACACAGTTGTCAACCTTATTAACATCAGAGAAGAAGCCAGCTTTGAAGGAAAGCAGATTCTTGAGTAACCGTAACACTACAAATCTCTGCCTACAGGTATATAATTGTTAATTTTATTACAGAAACAGTCAGTAGCTGCAGAGGTTGACATGGTAGCTGAGGGAAACTGTCATGGCTCAGCTGGAAGGAGAAAAGCATTTTAATTTATATTCCACCTTAGTTGTACTAAAAGTGTGCTGGAAGGGAAAGGGACCAGAATGTAAAGATCATGGGCTGTATAAGGCAAACCCTTCCTCCACCACATTCTGAGATCTTGCAGTCATACTGCCTAGGCAACTTGTTTGTTTTATGTTCTATTCCAGTATTTACATCTCTGTAGTGTATCTGGATTATTACAGGGTCTTCTTAATCATAAACTTATTGAGACAATCACAAAGAAATTGGCTCTGGGCACTATTTCAAGATCAAGTTCCTAGCAGGAGATTGATGGCGGAACAACAGTGCTATGGATTGTGGCTTATTGTTCTCCCAAAGCATCATACAGTTATGGGGGTGAACTTTCTGAGTTTTGTGATTGATTCGTGGTCCACTGCTGGCTTATGGGTGTCACTGCAACACCTGCCATGGGGTGGGTTACTTGCAAGCAGTATAAGTGAGGGAAAGAAGTTGACTCTCTTTCTCTACCGTTTTTCTCTTGTTGCTCTTTCTGTATTCTACTGCCATGGACTCTTTCTGTATACATTGTGTGCTCTGCCTTGAAGTCAGCCAAGTTTAGACTAATACCTCCTAAAAGTGTGAGCTAAATAAACCTTTCTTTCCTTCATTTTGGATGTCAAGTATTTTGAGTCAGTAATGAGAGAAAAGTAACCCACACTTATAGTTATCCCAATAACTTTAACTGAGCCACCAGCAACAATTCTTGCCTTTTTAACTCAAACAAAATTTGGCTTGCCACAGGTTGGAACTTCCATCTCTCAGGGAGTAGAAAAGTTTGCTCTCTGCCTCCTTTGCAAATGGCATTAAAAGAAACCAAATATGTGAGTTAGCACATGGATGATTTTCAACATGTCTATCCAATTTATGAAATTTGCAACTCCTATAACCTGGGACAAGTTATATTTCATCATGAAGGGGTACATTTTAAGTCACTAGAAAAATTTTAAAATACCATTTCTACATAGGTCCTTATAACCCCAACTACCTAGGGTTTCAAAGAGCTCTTTAGACAGCACATTATGGTCCCAATCATTGGAAAGGAATAGCTAAATCAGGCCCTACTTCATGTTGTAGGCTTCTTGTGATTAGGGAATAGTGTGGACCTGATTTGTGGTTTGCTGATTTTTCTTGACCAAATAGTCTCGCAAAGCACAACTTCAAGTAACCAACACAATAAGAACTAAGCTTAGAGAAAGGCTTGAAAAAAACCCAGCCACAATCTATCCAAACATCTACAGACTTTTATATGGTTATTTAACAGTGCGGAAACTGTCACTTTCTCCTCCTCTCACTTCTCACAACCTCCCATGCAAGAAAGGAAACCACAGATCGTCACTGAGGCTGGAGAGTGGCCCTGAGGAGGAAGGTGGAAAAACAAAATTGCTTGTTTTAGCTGCAAGGGCAAAATATTATGATTCTAATGTAATGTATCATTGATAGACATACTACTACTTTTTCAGGACTGTTAAATCTGTGTTCAAATGCTCAAGTGGGAAAATGATAAAAATAAGCATGTCTATGTATCTTATTTGGTTTTAAACATTTGTCTGGTTGCAACATTGCAAATGGTGAATTGCAATGGATCAAAACCTTGTGTCAACTTGAAGTTTCAAAGCTTAGCTTGGTGACTTTACAGGGGACAGGGTCTCCATTGTCATACCCCTCTTCACACAGTGCAGGAACAGTCTCAGAAATGGTGTGCATGCTATATACACCCTAAGGAGTCAGCTTTTATGCACAGTAAAAAAAAAAGCAAAGAAAGATACACTTCATCTCCTTTGCTTTTGCTAGTTTTGCCCTCTTCCCCTGGCGTGAAGTGCTAACTCCTTAGATGCTATTAAACAGGCTTGAGGTTCCCAATTCATCAAAATAATTCTTCCTTCTATTTAACCCAAGCATATGCATTGCAAACTGTTAAACATTATTCCTCATACATAATACTGGCTAAAAATTGTTAAACTTACTGAAAAATTAATTTCAAAATCAAAAAAAATGAGAATTTTACCCATAAATTTTGCACCTCATAATACCTTCCATTTGGCAGTATATACCATTAAAAGTTTTTAAATTGTAATAAAGTTGGAATATCACAGCAGGAAGAAAATGTGATCAGGTAAAGTCTAGAAAGAGTGTTTTAGAGATATCTTGATACTGAATAATGAAAGCACCTTGTCCATTATGCATTTTTACATAAACTACCACCTTTTAGTAAATCATCACTATCTAGACTATAAAAAGTTTTTATCTAACTTGTTTACTTTCATTGAAGTGTATATCTTATAACTTTTGTTAATGCAGAGGTACAAATCTAAAAGAGAATCTGTCACCATAGATAATCACTTTATCACATTTAGGAAGACTTGCACATCAAGGAGCATAAATATATTTAGTACATTGTCAGTTTAATAACAATCTGTCTTACATATATGAAAACCCTTGTATGGGCAGCTAAAGATCAAATGTCTTATTGTCAAAAAACAAACTACGTCCTGAGAAAAAGGGAGAGAAAAGCACTTGGTTTAAAGAAAAACAAAAAGAAAGAGAAAAAATTACAGCTCAAGTTTTGTATTCCACAAGAATTTTAGTCCTTCCAATAGTTCCAATACAAGGGTGTTAGGAAAATGCCTCCTCGTTGTAAACATTCAAAATAGTTATCACATTTGTAACACCGATTGCTTGCAGGAACAGAATATACACTTTTTTCCTTTCACAAAAGTGAGGTGTGGAGGTAAAAAGAGAAATTAGAAGATTCCATCTGGTACATGAGTGTTCTGGCAATTTTGCCTTTAACCAAATTTACTATTAGTGTTGCGGTGGAAACATTCTGACTGCTTCAAAGCTCAGTGACATTTCAGGACACATGAGCATATGATTCTACTCCTGTAGGGTGCACAGTGGGATAACTTTATGTAATCATTACTTAGCACATTTACTTTTCTAAAAAAGGGGGATCATTTATTGTCACTGTTCCAAATGTACGAGAAAAAATTAGAAAATAACCCCCCAGCTCAATTTCCCCCACCCCCACAACACAAATAATTTTCCCAAAACCACAGACATAAACTGGTCCTGGTAACAGTGCAGCCAAGAAACAGTTTTGAGAAAATTTAGCAGGATTCAGATTATATCCGTTCCTTCCTCTATGCTGAGAGGTAATAATCCTGCATGGGTCCCAGTCTTCCTCAATGGTTTTCCATCTCTGGTAGAAAGGTCCTTTTATAAAGTAATATGTTTGGCTGTTGCTTTAGAGACCCTCCTGGGCTTTCTTCTTCTTCTTGGGTTTTTCTTCTTGAATTATGGGCGAGATAATTCATTGTAGATAGCTAATAAAAAATCACACAATTCATGGCCACCTTAGTATTTCTTTATCTATTGCTTCTTATGGGCTGGAGAGAAATAGATCGTAGGAAAACTTCTGATCACTTCACATCACTGGTACATCATTGGCTGTGGCACCCATCTTGGCTATGACAATATTTGGGTCTTTGCTAAGCTTTTCACCCAGTTCTTTATATTTAGGCTCCAGATTCTTACAGTGACCACACCAAGGAGCATAAAATTCAATCAGCACATCTTTATCTTCATTATTCATTATTTCATCAAAATTCTCTGCTACTACTACATTTACAGGCCCATCATTTCTCTCAGGGATCGGCTCGGACTTCAGGTATATCTGAGTTAAGTGGAGTGTAGTCTGTGGGCTGATCTCCACAGAGCCCTCCGAGGCCCTGCCCTCCCTGCACCACAGCGATGCACTGCCACTGCTCAGCGCTGTTCCCTGGTGTGGCTCTGATTCTTGCCAAGGCCCACCTCTCTGCTACCTCAGACATCCTAGAGCTCATAGACTACAATTTGAGAGTCTTGTCTCTGACACATGCTCCGTGGATCTCATGCTGGTCGAGATTTTCACACCCCGGTGGACACTAAAAGAGGCTTGCACCAGAGTATGAAGCTGCTGCTACCATATTAAAAGGAATAGTCCCATTAGCAAAGGTTGATTTCACGGCCAACACAAACACCTGTAGTAAGTTTGGAGTCACTGGCTAGCCAACCTTGAAGTTATTTAGAGTTGGTGAAGAAGCAGGGGCTTACAATGGACCTAGGACTGCTGATGGAATTGTCAGCCTCCTGAAGAAGCAAGCAGGACCACCTTCAGTTGCTCTCAAAACTGAGGAAGAATGTAAGAAGTTCATTAGTGATAAAGATGCCTTTGTGGTAGGTTTTTTCAGGGACTTGTTCAGTGAAGCACACTCAGAGTTCCTAAAAGCAGCCAACAACTTGCAGGATAACTACCGATTTGCACAAGTCAAAGTTGAGTCTCTGGTAAAGGCATATGGAGAGGTTATCACCTTATTCCCCCCATCACATCTTAGTACATTTACTTTAATGGCGCTCTGCAAGAAGGTAAAGGTGAGATAACAACCTGTATAAACACTAAAGATGCCAGAGGCTTTCACTCTGGCTCTTCTGCTCCACTCTATCCCATCCTGCCTGCTGTTGCTGATTGCATGCACAAGTGTGTTCTTAAATCTTGGGTCCTCCCTCACACAAATGCCCTTGGGCTCCACAAGAAGGGTGATGATGAAAACTGCAATGAACATTTCACTCAGTATTCATTTGTCTTGACAAGATCTATGGTTCTAAAATATTGTGGGAAATGATTTTTGGCATTCCTAACCAAATTTATTTTGCTTCCATTCCCTTCTTCTCTTTTCTTTAAAATAAGAGCACACAAGACAAAAGGAAAAAGAATAAAAATAGAAATTTTGTTATTAAACACTTAGAGAAAAATATTGCAGTCAAGATTCGTCAGCTGTCCATACCCAACTAGCTGCCTGTGTAGAAACCAGCCAAGTTTCTTTTCATAAACCCCTCTTCGTAAAACTCAAAATATTAAGATGTAAATGTTTTTGAAAATATAAATAATTGCTATTTTTAGAACATATATGAATTTTAAAATTGCAGGATTCTATCCTTAATACAGTTAACTGACAAAGAAAATAGCTAACAAATTGACAATTTCTCCTGGTAAAAGAAATAGAACAGAGTGAATTATAACTAATATTATGCAGGAACAGGACAAGACTTCCCAACTTCTTAGAGTACAAATGTGCATCAAATTGACTTAGTGTCAAGTGCTTTTGTAGAGATGTAAATTAAGCCCACAGCACAAATTCACAGAAATAAACATTTAATTGCAAAGGTAGAGGAATTCCAGGCAAGGACTGCAATATGAACTATAGAGATCTCACTGTGATTTCGGTTCTTGATTTTCTCTCATTCAAGGTAGGGAGGTCAGCTGTTAAGGATTAGCAGGTAGGCTGTAGTATAGTTGATCAGTTCCTTAGGCTGGTGTCCTAATTTTGGAATCATTATGACAGAGGAGTGGTGAGATCACAAGGAAAGATTTTCTCTGTGTGTAGTGAGCCCAGTCATATATGTTCTGTGTTTTGGGAATTAATAGCAGAAGATAATATTGAAGATATCACCTATTTGTTTCCTCATGCATAAAAAAATGATGGCAGAAGATAAACCAGTATTTCTCATCAATTTACAGTGCTCCCAAGGAAACATGCCATCAACTGCACTTGACAAGGCTGAAGTTACCTCATCAACATATCTGTGTAATCCTAAAATGCGTGGCAACCAAATTCCAGCTACAAGTGTAGTTGTCCTGGTACATTTTTCAACACTTAGATGACTAAAACAAACAAATAAACAAACTAAGTTTCCAGGAGGCAAACTACAAAGGATTTCTCTATGTGCAGTGTGCCCAGTAAATGGTATTCTGCTTTTCATACATAAATAGCAGAAAATAATATTTAATATATCACCTGTTTAATTGCACATGACGAAGAAAAAATTTACAGCACATGATGAACAAGCATTTCTCATGAATTTGAAGTCCTTTTAAGGAAACAAGTGACCAACTGCTCTTGGGAGCCCTGCAATGATACCATCAACATATTCATGTCACCCAGTGTTGCATGTGGTCCATCCTCAAACTACAAGTGAAGGTATCCTGTTACATTTTTCAACAGTTTGATGACTGAAACAAAAAAATGAACAAACTAGTTTCACAATAGTCCAAGGTATTGGTAGTGGATTAGCACATTTAGAAACAGGGAAATTTATCAACCCATTCCTTTCTTTCATTCAAGTACAAACAGAACCAGATGATCATCTATGCTTTAGTTTAGGAGGTTGTAATGCACAAAACACTGAATGAACAACACTAATGACATATTGAATGAAAGGTCCCTGTAGTGTGACGTGTATGAACAGAAAGACAGTCACCTGGACCCAAAAGCATCTGGCCCTGACAGGAGGCATGTGGATTAGAGTAGTCTGACCACTGTGGGTGACACTTGGGTTTGATTCCTTAAGTAATGGAAGACTGAATCTTTGAAGGTTACTGTTCTACTTCCTCCTTCTTTCTCAGCTTTCCATGCTAATTCCTGCTGGTATCAAATTATGATAGACATTATGATTTATTATTTTTTATGAGGTGTATGCTGTGTACCTCTCTCTCTCTCTCTCTCTCTCTCTCTGTGTGTGTGTGTGTGTGTGTGTTTGTGTGTTCATAAGGACCTAGATTATTTTTTATCCAAATGACTGTAACACAGCCCTATGTTGGGGTAGAAGAAGCAGCAGCAGTTGGTCATCATGATTAATGGTATCATACAAGAAGTTTAACTTACCAGACATTCCTGCAGAAAGAGAAATCTATGGAAAATTGTTCGAGTTTTTCCTACAAGACTGCCATTTACTCCCATGGAAGGAGGAGCATCTTCCATGTGACAAATGAAGGCCTATATTCAACTTTCTGAATAGTGTTAATTTTCCCCAACTTTACATTTAGTGGTGGAGTTACTAAGCTAGAGTTTTATTTGCTCATGTACACTTATCTCTGTGCATGAGTATATGTGACTGTGAGTGCAGTTTCCAATTTTTGTAAAAGAAGCCATACAGAACAAAACTTATTTTACCTAATGCAAGCCTTCTATTTTTCTTGACATTTTGCACAGCAAAGTAACTTTGGAATCTGGAAATATCAGTATTTAGAGAACTAAAGTACAACTAAATGACCATATTTGAAAGACTATCCAGAATAAAAAAAGATCTAAGGGAGGACTGAAAATATGTAATTTCGATATTTTACTGACACAGAATTTGAAGTTCATGTTAATTATGTCTATAAAATTATGAAGGAACATGTTAAGTATTAGAAAATAGAACAAAATGGTAATAATTTTGTATGGCAGCGTAAGTAGAGAATAGTGCCTGGAATATGCTGAGAACACTGTCAGAGATGGATGTACTAGGGATTGTCCTTGTAGGTGAGCCTGTGTTATGGTTTCAGTCTGGTTGTCCCCTGAAAGCCTCATGCAGTCATGGAGGCAGGCTTCTAGTGTTCTGAATGACAACAGGTCCAATGCTGGGATTATGAATATAAGTATTACACCTAAGTGGGTGTGACTTGCATATAATATAAGAGACAGAAAGAATCTTCTCTCAGTGCACCTCTTCTTTGTTCTCGTGCTATTTTCTGCCACCATGAACTGGTGCCATATGCCATGTGCTACTCTACCTGGAAGAGAGCTAATTAGTGATTGAAACATCAAAAAAATTTAAGTTACATAAGCCCTTCTTTCCATATGTAGGATAGTCAGGTATTTTCTACCAGCAGTGAGAGAAAAATACCCAACACAGAATTTGGTATAAATGAAGTAGAATTATTGTGGTAACTATTCCTTACCAGATGTTTCAAGAATTTTTGTGAATGGCTTGTGGAAAGAGATTGGAAAGGTTTGGAGATGTTCCCTGAAGGACTAGACCTGGAACACCTTAGGTTGTTTTGCATGGGAAATGCTGGTCAGAGCTTAGAAGACCTCAAGGCTTATAGAAAGCTTGAGATTAAATACCAGGTTCACGATGTTTCTGCTTCGAAGAAGGACTGCATTGGTTGTGGGACTCGAGAATGTGTGTGTTAGGACTTGGCAGAGAGGCTCTGCATTTCACTCATGTGCAGCGACTTTACCTAAGATTGACATTAAAGTTGTGGGACTATCTAACTTGGTAAAATAAATTCCAAGGCAGCCTAAAGTTGAATTAGTGGCAAGATTGTTGATGCAGTCTGTTCACCATATTTATGTTGTGAATCAAGAGCAAAATACCCAGTAGAATGACTTAAAATGTGGAGTTTGGTCACAAAGTAATATCCAGTAAAGGTCTGGAAAAAATATTTAGAACTAAGGAAATCTGCATTTCTGAAATGGATCAGGACAATAATAAAGATGGCCTCATGGTATTAAATCAGCAGTAAGTCCACATACTTTGCAGACTTAATAATGCAAAACAGAAAAACTTTGTTTTGAGGAGAAAACCGCATAGCACCATGATCCAGAATGGCAGTGGTGACCATATGAGCTTCCAAAATGACAACAGTTGCACAAGGTTTCACAATGGTGGCATCATACAGCATCTGTTCCTGCCAATCAGACTCAGAATGCTTAATGATCCAGGGACTCAACCTCTACAACAAGGACAGAGAAAAGACTTGGTATTGCTCCAAGTGGTAGTGGAACTCAAGATCTTCCATAAGGCACTGGATTTAAGTACATATATAATACAAGAGTTCTGAGGTTGAGAAGACTTCTACCCAGAATTCATATGACCTGAGAAACTAGGCAATGTGCTCCTGAGAATACAGAATTTAAAGGTGTAAATGTGAAGACAAATGAGCAATGGAGAATGAAAAATTTTTAAAAATCCAGAAGGGATAATCATCAAAGGAATCCTGCAAGACAAGGGGCAAGAGAAAACCCATGGGAGCTACAACCTCCAGAGTTGTATCTGTGAAAGCTTAAGGAGATGTTGACTACATCAGTATTCCTCAGCATATTTTTCTCAGGGATTTTGATGTCACGGTGATTTGTAAACCTCTCAAGCAGATATTTACAAACATCCTTGTAGTGTATACTTCTAATGAGGCAAAAGATATGGTTCTGTCACCTTCATGTGTATGGGTAAGTGATGTGTGTGTCTCTCAACATTCACATCCTCTTTCTTGATTTGAAAGTGCTCACAATGCATAGCATGAATTCCAAGACGATGCTCCTCACTGTGAAGGGACACTTGAATTTGGCAAAGTGAAATCAATGCCAAATGAATGATCATTGAAGAAATGATTCTGTGCAGGTTTTCGTTCTCCTTTCATCCCCCAGTGGTTAACAGTAAGCATGAGAGAATTGGCAGAAAACATCAAGGAGAGGTATAACTTGGGACAGGACTGTTTTGCTAGCAGTCCTGTCATCATACATGTAGATTTCCTGTGTAATTCAGTGGCTTTGTTGTGCACTGAATTTCTCATTGGTTTTACACTGATTCACTATTCTGCATGTTATTGCTTCCTTTCTTGAAGATAGGATAGAAATGCTGAGAATACCCAGAACCTCATGCAAATAATCAGCACTTTTTTGCTTTGTTGGGAAATATGTGATCTTCCTTATCCAGGTGGATGTCAGGAGCATGTTTCCTAGGCACACATCTGAAGGACTTGGCTAGTCACACATCAGTTGTCATGCCATATTCAATGTCAGATTGTTTCATTCCAACTTAGATTTGACTATTTGATAATGAATATGTTTGACTATTTGATAAGGAATATGCTATGTGTCTACCACATTTTTGACAAGTTCTTTTACAGTGTCTCCTGGCATTGTGGCATGAGGATAATTTGAAATACTGCCAGAAGGCCTAATGCTCTTTATACAATTTATAATGGGGTAAAAGTGGAAACACTAGTAGTTTTCATAGATAGATTGTGCCAATCAGCAAGGAATTGGAGCAGTTCATCT
>PVJX010026460.1:0-25821 GCA_004027295.1 Dolichotis patagonum | reverse complement strand
TACCTGGGCAAGTATTTCTGGTTTGAGTTTCTCCATAGCTTTCCCTATTTGCATATTTATTTCATTTGATATCATTTCAGACATTTCAGGTGTATGGCTTCTTTTTTCTTCTATGTACACAGCTTCTAAGCTTTCTTGGGGAGGGCTAGGGCTTTGAGCCTGCCTTTTGGTCTTTCCTTTTGTCATTTTTCTGTATTTCTTCACTTTGAGCAGTGTTCCAAAGCTCTCTCTGCTTATGTGGTGAATTACCTGTTACACCCTCAGTTCCTGGAGGGGCAGTGGCTCCCCCACAGGCTCTTGGCTTCCTCACGGGGTCCTAACTCCCCTCTGTGGGCTCCTGGCTCCCTAAGTTGTAAGGCGAATGCTGGGTGTGGCCACCGCGGAGCCTGTGGAATCTCAGGCAGGCCAGGCCACCATGCTTTGTCCCAGGTAGGTCTCCAAGAGGTTCCCTGCGAGTGCAGGGCCTACAGGTCCCAAAGAGTCAGGCCAGAATGTTGGTTTCTGAAAAGTTCCCGGTCCCAAACAGATCTGGCCAAAATGCCAGTCTCCACATTATTCCCCATCAAAACAGCCCGGGCCACTCTGCGGGTCCGAGAGTTTCAGGTCCCAAAGAGACAGTCCGTGATGCTGCTTTCTGGGAGACTTCCTGGGGGTGAAGGGCGGGGCTACAAGCCCAAACAGACCGGCCCAGGTGCCGATCTCCAGGCAGTTCCCTGCGGATGAAGGGTGGGCCTACCAGTCCCAAACAGTCACGCCGAGATGCAGGTCTGTGCAACCTTCGATCCAAACAGCCCAGGCCACTCTACGGGTCCGAGAGTTTCGGGTCCCAAAGAGACAGGCCGAGATGCTGCTTTCTGGGAGACTTCCTGGCAGTGAAGCATCAGTTGATTTCTTGATGGCAGCTATTCTTTGCAGTGTGAGATGATACCTCAATGTTGTTTTAACTTGCATTTCTCGAATGACCAGTGATGGTGAACATTTCTTCTTGTATTTGTTTGCCATTTGTATATCTTCATCTGAGAACTGTGTGTTCATCTCAGCTGCCCATTTTTGGAGAGTGTCTTTCAACTTGGGTGGCAGTTGGTGTTTTTCAAGTCTTTATATATTCTTGATATATGTCCTTTGTCTGAGGGGTTGCTGTTTAAAATTCTTTCCCATTCTGTGGGTTTTCTTTTCACTCTGATGGTGGTTTCTTTTGAAGTACAGAAACATTTCAATAATGAGAGATTTCAGTTGTTGATTCTCTGAAGTATTACCCGTGCAGTTTGCCCTTTCCTCATGAAATCTCTGCCTACCCCTATGTCTCCAAGATTTCTAACTACCTTATCTTCTAGTAGATTTAGTGTTTCTGTTTTAATGCTTAGGTCTTTGATCCTTTTAGGGCATCTTGGTTGTTGCCCTAAAAGGATGACTTTAGGGCATGGTGACTAAAGCATGACTTTAATTTTGTGCATGGTGAAGGGATGGATCTAGTTTTAGTCTTCTGCATGTTGAGAGCCAAGTTTTCCAACACCATTTATTAAAGAGACTATCCTTCTTCCAGTGAACATGTTTAGCCCCTTTGTCTAATATCAGGTGGCTGAGTGTCTTTGTCCTTATACTTGCATCTTCTAATCTGTTCCATTGATCCACAGGTCTATTTCTTTGCCAATATCATGCTGATTTTATCACTGTGGCTTTGTAGTACAGTTTCAAGTCAGGAATTGAGATGCCTCCTGCCTTGCATTTGTTGCCCAGATCTGCCTTTGCTATTCTAGGTTTCTTCTATTTCCAAATGAATTTTAGGAGTGTTTTCTCTAGATCTGTGAGGTATGTCAATAGTATTTTGATTGGGATTGAGTTAAATTGGTATAACAGTTTTGGGAGTATGGCCATTTTCACTATGTTGCTTCTTCCTAGTCAAGAGCAAGGAATATTCTTCCATTTTGTAATATCCTCTTCAATCTCCTTTTTTAACATAGCATAATTTTCAGTATATAGGTCTTTTACATTTTTAGTTAGGTTAATTCTTAAGAATTTTATTTTTTTAGACATTATTTTGAAGGGCCATATTTCCATAATTTCTCTCTCTCAGTGAGACTCTTGTTTGTGTATGAGAATGCTATTGATTTTTGAGTATTGACTTTGTATCCAGCTACACTGCTGAATTTGTTTATTACCTCTAGTCATCTTTTAATGGAGTTTTTTGGGTCTTCTTTAGAGAGTATCATGTCCTATGTAAATACTGATAATTTAACTTCTTCCTTTCCTATCTTTATTCCTTTTATTTCTTTCTTTTGTCTGATTGCCCTGGCTAGTGTTACCAGAACTATATTGAAAAGGGGTGGTGATAGTGGACATCCCTGTCTTGTTCCTGATTTTAAAGTGAAAGCTTTCAGTTTTTGTGCATTTAGTATAATATTGGCTGTTGAGTTGTCATAGATGACCTTTATAAGGTTGAGGTAGATGCCATGTATTCCGAGTTTCTGAAGGATTTTCATCATGAACATGTGTTGGACCTTATCGAAAGCTTTTTCTGCATCTATTGAGATGACCATGTGGTTTTTGTTTTTGGCTCTGTTGATGTGGTATATTACATTTTTTGATATGTATATGTTAAATCATATGTGCATTCCTGGAATGAACCCCAGTTGGTCATGATGTATAATCTTCTTGATGATTTGCTGCATTCTGTTTGCTAGTATTTTATTGAGAATCTTTGCATCAGTGTTCATTAGTGACATTGGAATATAGTTCTATTTTTTGGTTGGGTCTTTCTCTGGTTTGGGATCAGAGTAATACTTTCCTCCAGAAATGAATTAGGGAAGATTGCTTTCTTTTCAATTTAATTGAAGAATTTAAAGAATGTTGGCCGCAAGTCTTCTCTAAGTTTCTTATAGAATTCATCTATAAACCATCAGGACCTGTGCTTTCTTTGTTGGTAAGTTTTTAATTACATTTTCAATTTCAATAGATGATACTGGGTTATTCAAATTTGCTATATCTTCTTGGTTGAGCTTTGGTAGTTCATATGTTTCTAGAAATCTGTCCATTTCCTCTGTGTTTTCCTATGTGAGTAGAGATTTTCAAAGTAGGTGTTCATGATCTTTTGAATTTACATGAAATCTGTAGTAATTTCCCCTTTTTCGGTCCTTATTGCATGAATTTTGGTTTTTTTCTTTTCCTTTATAAGGTTAGCTAGAGGTTTGTCAATTTTGTGTATTCTCTCAAAAAACCAGCTTTTTGATTCATTAATTCTTCGTATTTTTTTTTTACTTTCAATTGCATTTATTTCTGATCTAATCTTTACAATTTCCTCTCTTCTCTGAGCTTTAGATTTAACTTGCTCTTCTTCTTCTAGAAGCTTCAGATGAAGCATTAGATTTTTTATTTGTGCTCATTCTGTTTTCTTGATTTGACAATTTATTGCTATATATTTCCCTCTTAAGACCACTTTCATTGTGTCCCACAGATAACAGTATGTTGTGTCTGCATTTTCATTGAATTCTAGGAATTGCTTTATTTCTTCTTTAATTTCTGCTGTACCCCATGTGTTGTTAAAAACTTTGTTATTTAATTTCCATGTATTTATGTGGGTTTTGAAATTTCTTTTGTAATTAATTTTTAGTTTCAGTGCACTATGGTCTGATAGTATGCATGGGATAATTTCAATAGCCTTCCATTTACTTAAGAATGTTTTATGGGATAATACATGTTCTGTTTTGGAGAATGTCCCATGGACACCTGAAAGGAATGTGTATTCTGATGTGGTTGGTTGGAACACACTGTAAACATCTACTAAGTCCAATTGCTCAGAGGTATGTTTCACTTCTATGATTCCTTTGCTGATTTTTTGCCTAGTTGATCTATCTATGGCAATGAGCTGTTATGGTCACCTATAATAATTGTGTTCTTGTGCATTTCGTTTTTCATGTCCTTTAGTATCTGTGTTATGTAGTTGGGTGCTCCTGTGTTTGGTGCATATATATTTATAATTGTTAGTTGTTCGTCTTGAATTTTTCCTCTTACGAGTATGTAGTAGCTTTCTTTGTCTCTTTTAACCATTTTAGGTTTGAAGTTCACATTGTCTGCAAATAGAATAGTTACCTCTGCTTTTTTTGGGTTCTTGGTGCATGGAATACTGTTTTCCATCCTTTTACTTTTAATCTATGAGTTTGTTTTTGAGTCAGATGTGTTTCTTGTATATAGCATATTGTGGGATCCTGTTTTTTGATCCATTCTGGCAACCTGTTTCTTTTGATATGTGAATTGAGCCCATTTATATTTATGGATATCACTGATATGTACTGGCTTGACTTTGCTATGTTGTGTTACTGTTGTTAGTTTCCTGTTTTTTCTCTCTTGTTTACTTTCTTGTCCAGCCTGGTGATTTTTTTTCTGTTGTTGTTCTGAAGATTGTGGTCATTTTTATCTCTACCTAGGATGTCTTTCAGCACTTTTTAAAGGTTGGTTTGGTGGATATGAATTTCTTTAGTTGTTCTTTGTATGGAAGTATCTTGTTTCTCCATTAAATTTGAAAGACAGTTTTGCTGGGTACATCAGTTTGGGTTGAAAATTGTTTTCTTTTAAGGCTTGAAATACTTCACTCCAAGCTCTTCTTAACCTGAAGTTTTGCATTGAGAAGTCTTCTGTGATTCTAATAGGCTTTCCTTGGTAGGTGAATTGTGTCTTTTCTATAACAGCTTTTAGTATTATGCTTTTACGCTGTATATTTGAGATCTTAATTATTATATGTCTGGGTGTAGTTTTATCATGGTTATGACTGTGTGGCATTCTATGTGCCTCACTTATTTGTATATGGATTTTGCCCCCATGTTTGGGAAATTTTCTGCCATTATTTCTGTGAACAGCTTAGCTATATCCTTTGCATTTTCTCCTGCCTCCTCACTAATGCTTATTTCTCTAACATTGTTTCTTCTGGCATTATCTTGTAGCTGTTGGATTGTCATTTCATGCTGATTTGGTGTTTTTATAAGTTCTATGCTTTGAAGATCACTATCTGCTATCCTGTCCTTAAGGTCTGAGATTCTATCCTCAGCTTCATTTAAATGGCTTTGCAGGATTTCAATACAAGTTTTTGCTTCTTGCATATGTCTTTCAATTTGTTGCATAGATTCTGCTTGTTTTCTGCATTGTTAATTCAAAGTTTCAATCAATTTCCCATGCTCCTGTAGTTTCTTATCTATTTCTTCTCTAGCTATGTTGAGCAACTCATTTACTAAGGTTGTTACTTTTGTCTTTACATAAGATATTATTTCTAATTTTCTTTCCTCTATAGCCTCATTGATTTGTTTCTTACCTCATTTGCTATCTTTTTGGAGATTTCTGATATATGACTTTTAGGGTCCTCTATTTCATTATCAGTTGCACTTGCCTCTGATGGACTAGATGTTCAGAATTGCACTTTGCCTTTTCATTCAGTCATTTTCACCTTTTGGGTAAATTTCTGGTCTTTCTATTTTAACAGTCACAATTTTCTGTAGTGTGTGTTTCAGGGTTCTACTGTGTTTGAATGTTTGTCAAGTTGCTGGTTAACCATCATGAAGAAGAGACCTAGTCTCCTGAATTCCTCCTACTGTGCCTGTTGGGTGAGTTCTATATTCTTTCTGGGCTAACTAGCCCAGAAGTATTGATTTAGGGAAGCTCTTAGTTACTGCTGTTGTTATATCTTTAGGTTGTGGCAGGTCACCAGATCTCTCTGGCTATAGTGTTTGTCAGCTGAGGCCTTACTGTGTCACTGGGGGGGTCTCATAAGTTCCTTTAATTTCCTCTAAATTGGGGCAGGGAAGTATTGCCACACTCCTCAACCTGTCTGATGTTCTCTGTGTGGGGTTAGGGGGTTACCCACTCTCTAACCAAGGTAGCCAAGGTCTTTCCCTTGGAGGGAGTTTCTCTTCTGCCCCTATTTACCTACTGAAGACCTCTTTTGGGGGGGGCAAACTCACCACACTGACTGATGCCTGATGAAGTCTTCTGTTTGTGTGAGGTTTTCCTGAGCCTCTCATCAAGCCAGCATCTTAGTCCTCTGCAGTCCCATGTTCCCAGTGGAAGGGAGGGTCCAACAGATGTGGCTCCAGGCACCTCAGGCCTGTGGCCAGCTTTTTTGATATTCCTGGAAGAGAGAGAACCAGCAGTGGCAGACCCAGGCTCCTCTGGCCCTCTGTCCCTGTTCTCTGTAATGTTCCCTGTGGGCAAACGGCAGACCTGGCTCTCCTGAGCAGCCCTGGCTCTCAGCTGCCAGTCCTGCAATGTTCCCAGACCTGAACCAGCCTTGCTCTCAGCTGAGGGCCTGGCGATATTTCCTGAGGGTGAAGGGCAGGCCTAGCTCTCCTGAGCATCCCAAGCTCTCAGCTGATGGTCCTGCAATGTTCCCAGTCCTGAACAGCCACTCTTAGTTGCTGGGTCAGCAATGTTTCCTGCGGGCAAAGGGCGGGCCTCGGTCTCCTGAGCAGCCCCAGCTCTCAGCTGATGGTCCTGCGATATTCCCAGTCCTGAACAGGCCCACTCTTAGTTGCTGGGTCAGTGATGTTCCCTGCTGGTGAAGGGTGGGCCTAGCTCTCCTGAGCAGCCCTGGCTTTCACTGATGTTACTTTCATGACTGTCCAATCCTGCAGCTGTACCACTGCTGGTACAAACAAGTCTACTCATTTTATCTTTTTCCTAATAAAATGGTTGAAGTTGCTCAACAGGACACCTATTCATGTGTCACTGGTGGTTGAAGTGGAGAGGAACATAACACGTTCAAATCAGAGCTGCCTGGCAGTGAGCTAGACAAACTGGAGCCCCATGGTGCACAGATTAATTCCAAAATCTCCCAAATGCACAAATCAAGAAAAAAAGGAAAAGAAAACCAACTAGCAAATTCCAGGTGTGGATCACACCTTCAAACACATGAAATTTATACGTATGTACAGACTCTTCCATAAAACAAGAGTGGAATACACATTCCAATCACAGCACAAGGAATTTTCTCCAAAATGAATACCATAATTGCCCAGAGAGTTTGCTTAAATAAATACAAAGGAATCAACATTATCTCATTTATATTACCACATCATACTGCAATGAAACTAGAAAACAATAGCAAAGGAAACAAGCCAAATTCTGCAAAAATGTGGCAATGCAATAATGCAATCTCAAAACATAAATGGGTCATAGAAGAGATCAAGGAAGAAACTAAATTTTCTACATTCCAGTGAAGATGTCATTAAAACATAAAGTGACTTATGACACAAGTGAAAACATTGCTAAATGGGAAGTTTATTGCTATGAATGTCCATGGTAGAAAAACAGAGCAAGCCCAAATACATAACCCAGTGATGCACTTGAAGATTCTAGGAAAAACAAGAACAATCAAAATCAATAGCTAACACCAGGAAAGATAAAAAGATGGGATCAGAAATTACATAAATTGAAATAAAAAAGCACAAAAAACTCAGAGAATGAGAGAACTGGCTCTTCAAAAGAACATAGAAAATAGCCAAACATTTGGATCAGATTTACCAAAAGAAGGATGAGAAAGAAACATATTAACATAATTAGAAATGAAAAAGTTGAAATCAAAATGGATGTGAAATTTCAGAAGATAAGTATTTTCAAAACATGTAATTCAATAAATTTGAAAATAAAGACATGTGTAGATTCCTTGACACTTGTGTTATCAAACCTGGATGACCAGGCATGGAGTTGCATCCCTATAATTCCAGTACTTGAGATGCTGAGGTAAGGATTCTGAGAGTTCAAAGTCAGACTGGGCTACAGAGTGAGGTCAAAGCCATCCTGAAAGTACAGAGAAACTCTCTCCCCTCCAAAAAAACCAAGAGAAGCAAACAATCCAAAACCTCAATCAAGAAGATGAAAGCTCAGAAGAGTTCCAAAAGAGGCAGCAAAATCAAGGAATGAATAAAAGCTTACCAACTAAGAAAAGTCCAAGGCTTAGTAGATTCACCACTAAATTGGATAAGAGCTTTGGGGAAGACCTAATGTCAAAACACCTCAGACTCTTCAATGAAATTAAAAAGGAAAGACTATTTTCAAACTGTCTTTGAGCAGGAAGTATGACTTTAATTCCCCAAACAGACAAAGACCTAACTGAAAAAGACTACCTACTACAAGCCAATCTCTTTAACACATTTGTTCAAACTTGATCCTCCACTGATACAAACATGGCTGTCCTGGGGGTCAGCTTTCTCACTGGTGGTATAAGTCCTACAGTCATGTACTGGATATACACACATCTTCCACTGGTACTTCAAACAGTACTGCAGTGAGACATAAGAAATATAGCCCTCTTGTGAATGTGTTAAAAAGGCAGATGCAAAAATCCTCAACAGGATAATGGCAAACACAGGGTAATGAATCAGTAACACTGATCATACATCATGACAAAGTAGGCTTCATCTCAGAAATGTAATGTTGGTTCAAATATACACATCAAAACCAGATGTGAAGGCCCACTCTGTAATCCCAGGATTTGGGAGGCTGGGGCTCAAGGATCATTGTGCATTTGAGGCCAACCTGGGCTACAAAGTGAGCTCAAGGACAGCCTGAACTGCATAGGGAAATCCTGTCTCAAAAATAAGTAAACTAATAAAAAAATACAAATCAGTCCAACACAATTACAGAAGCAAGTATATAAATCACATGACTATCTAGTAGAAATATGAAAAGAATGGAAAAACACAACATCCACCTAAAAGCAAAAAAAAAAAAATCTTGGAAAAAAATAACTACAGATGGAATTTATTAGATTTGGGTAAAATTCACTGATGTTAAAACAGCTGCCAGTAAACATATTAAATGGAGGAAAAACTGAAAGTCTTTCCTATACAATCAGCCAAAAGGATTTTTACTATCACTACTCTTGCGCAGTACATTAATTGAAACTTTAGGATAATGAATCAAGCAAGAGAAATGTTGTAGCTTCGCATAACTGATGCCACCTTGAGCCCTGCATTTTAACTAGTGCCCTGTATTTGACCCAAGAAAATGGAAAATTAATCAGGGTATAATTCCCGTGAGAAAAGCAAAATGGGCTGTACCTGCAGGAGAGAAATTAATCTGTTCAACAAAAGAAGCAGGACACAAGTGTCAACCAAAAATTAATGTCAGATTATAGCTAAATTGTTTCCAACAGGATGTCTTTTGTGATTCTCTGTTTTAAAAACTGTAACTTTCCAGTTTGGTGCCACTTGCTTGGACTCTGAAAATGGGGGGGGTCTGTATACAAGTGATCCTGAGCTCAGCTAATTAAATTCCAGATTTATCAATTTTGCTGCTTGGATTACTATGTTGTTGCTTATGAACTGACCTCATCTGGGGTTCTTATCTGGGATAATGAGATCCAAACCTTTCTTTGAGGCAGTTGTTCCTCTAGAGAACTGCAAGATGCTCGCCCCCAAGGAATCTCTTTGTTTCAAAGAGAAACCAAAACTCCTGGAGGCTAAATCAGAGCAAGCAGTCCAGATCCTTTCCACTGACCGCTCTAGTTTTTATTGGGGTGCCCTTTTGGGGGTCATTTGAAATGTTGGATGACACATTAAAATCTTCAAGACTGTTCCCAGACAAGATGTTGCCTGGGACTTGTTGACCATTAGGTCAAACTAGTTCTTGGTGTCAGTCTGTTAGTTTCTGTCTTTGTTTTGTTAATATTATTTATCTCTGGTTTAACGTTTGTTATTTATCTGTTATTCATGTGACTGGGTCAATTTGCTTTTGCTTTCTGTTGCACCTGCAGTGTGTTCTTAAACATTTTCAGGAATTTCCTTGGAAAACCTCTTGCTACAGTGAACCTCTTTACACATGGAAGATCCAAAATTTCTTATGAATTTAAATGGCCTGCTTTTAGAGTCTCTTGGCCTCCAGAATGGACTTTTAACATCTCTTTGTGTTAGCAGGTCTACCTCAACTCTGAAAAACAACAGTGCTACCACTGCAGCTGCCACTGCTGCCACAGCCAGAGGCACCCCACCCAGCACGTCCCCCAGTGAGAGGGCGTGCTTGCCCTCACCTGCAGGTCCCACACATACTGTGTGACCCCACACCCTGAAATCTGAGGCCAAGATGTTACAGGGGTTTCACTGCAGAGAATTGCTTGGGTCCCCTTCCTCCTCCACATGCCGAGCAATCAGTTGGAGCATGGCACCTTAACTGTTTCCTGCCCAGTAACTCCCAGCCCAGCAGCAGCAGCAGCAGCAGCAGCAGCAGCAGCAGCAGCAGCAGCAGCAGCAACACAAGCAACCAGAGAGCAGAGACTTAAAGGAGCCAGATCTAGAGCCAGAGCCAAAGGCAAAGCCCACACCATGCAGTGGGGGCAATGATGGTCTCCAGCTATCTGGGGCCGAGAATATGGGCAATAGCATGGCTTCCCTGATGGACACAAGCCTAGCTGGCTGTAGCACCACTTTTCTGGGCTTCCATCCCAGGTGTCTCACTCACCCTATCCAAGGTAAGGAGGCTCTCCTATGGTTTTGCCAGACTCATTTGGGTACTTTTAAAAGCAGCTGTTTGGAAGCCAACTAATCTGCCTAAACAGAGGTAAGTTAGGGACCTGACAAGGCTCCAGCTACATTCTTGGAGCACCTCCAATTTACCAATTGATCCAGAGGCACCTGAGAATAGATGCACCCTAAATATCATATTTGTCTCCTGGTCAGCCCCAGATATTAGAAAAAAAGCTTCAAAGGCTAGAAAGATTCAAAGGTAAGGCACTCTCAGAGTTAATGGAGATATCCAAAAATGTCTTCAACAACCAAGAAGATCCATGGGACTTAAACAATAGGATGTCAAAAGTCCTTTTTGCTCTAGGAGAAAAAGGAAATCCCAAACCAAACATGACTCATGAAACACCCCTAAATCTAAAAGGGCCCCACTAGCCAAAAAGCAGTGTGCCTACTGTAAAAAAAGAAGGTCACTAAATAAAGGACTGTCCAGAGCTCCAGAAAAAGATCACCTCCATTCCAAAGGTCTTGATTCAAAACTGAGCCAGTCAGAATTCTTTTGGTCCCCAGGAACCCTGGTTAACTCTTATGGTAGGGGGCCAAAATGTCCGCTTCTTGGTTGACACCAGAGTGAGCTATTCACTTCTACAGCAGCCAGTGGGTCCCTTGTCTCAAACCAAGACAAACATTCAAGGAACAATTGGAAAAATAAAGGTTTATCCATGTATTTAGGCCAGTATTATGGATTTGAACAGAGGATCCCTAACCCACATTTTCCTTGTCATGCCTGAATGTCCTTAACCCCTGATTGGATGAGACTTGCTCCACAGTTACAGGCTCAAATCTCTTTTGAGGCCCCCAAACCTTTCATGACTCTTGGGTTTCACAGAAAGACTAGAGATCTTCAGAAAGCTAGATCAGACTACCACTCCTCCTTCTGCTATTTTTTCTACTTTCTCTCTGACTGAAGGATACTTGTTGCTGGAAGACTCACCCCTGGCAGACTCTCCCCCAACTTCATTGTTACAAAAATGGCAAAAGGAGATTCCTGGGGTCTGGACAGAATCCAATCCATCAGGACTTGTAAACAACCAACCTCCAATTGTAGTCACCTTTAACCCTGAGGCCACCCAAATCCGGGTCTGCCAATATCCACTCAGCTTGCACGCCAAGGAAGGAATTTCCAAGCACATTCAAAGGCTAAAAGAGACCAATATCCTGATTCCTTGTAAGTCAGCATGAAACATGCCTTTGCTACCTGTCCAGAAGCCTCTCATTTTACACTATTGGCCTATCTAAGATGTGTGAAAGGTAAATAAAAGAGTCATGATGCTACAACCCACTGTTCCTAACCCATATACTTTGCTTAGTTTTCTGCCTGCTATGCACACCTGCTACTCCACACTGGACCAGAAGGATGTTTTCTTCTCCCTACTACTGGCTCCGGTAAGTTAACCCCTCTTTGCCTTTGAATGGACAGACCCTAAGATGGGAAAATCAGGACAATTGACCTGGGTTCAGTTTTCTTCAGGAGTTCAAAACTGCACCAACTCTATTTTATGAGGCCCTGAGGAGGGACCGTCAAGATTTTTGGACAGAACATCCCTCCATCACAGTGCTTCAATATGTAGATGACTTACTACTGGCCACCACAGATTTGTCCTCTTGTCTGAAAGTCACAAAGGCTCTACTGAGAGACTTAGACAAATTGAGCTATCAAGTCTCTGCCAAAAAGGCACAGCTTTGACTGTCCTAAGTCACTTATCTGGAGGATGTATTAGAAGAAGGAAAGTGGACTTTGTGAGATAAAAAGATTGAGGCTATCTTAAAAATCCCTTCCCCAAAGACTAAACATCTAGTTAAAAAATTTCTAGGTGCTTTGGGATACTGTGGGTTGTGAATCCTGGGATTTGCTGAAATGGCTCAGTGGGCAGAATTGATAGCCCTTACTCAACCCCTAAGATGGGGACTATATATATATATATATATAGTCAGTATGCTTTAGCAGAAACAAAGATCAAAAATGCCCCTCAGACCTTGAGCCTCCTTCCTACCATTTGGTTGCCTGGAAAGTTGCCATTACACATTGTTTGGGGCACCAACAAGCAGACACTCTAATAGCTTGACACCCCAATAGCTTCATACTCCAATACTTCTACTGGAGTTGACCCCTCTAGACCTTTAACCTGGACTGAGTTAGAGAAACAAGTTTTCAATGATTTAAAACAGACTCTTGTGAATCCTCCAGCCCTCGCTCTCCCTGACTTAGCTAAATCTTTCCAATTGCATTTGGCCAAGAGTCATGAGATCACATAGGACCCTAAAAAAGACCTGTCACCCAACTTTCCTAGTGATTAGACTCCATGGCTGCAAGGTAGCCAAATTGCACACAGACAACTGCAGCTACTGCAACCAAGGAAGCCTCTAATTTGACTTTTGCCCAGAGATTCCAGTTAGTGGCCCCACATGTTGTGGAAACACTGTTGAAGTTGCTTACTGATAGATGGCTTTCCAACACTTGCATTGTCCAGTACCAAGGCCTTCTACCAGTTACTGACAGCACTGAACACCTGTCTCACTCTTCCCTCAATCCAATGACTCTCCTGCCTGATAGTGACCCCTTAATGCTGATAGATAATTGTATAGGTATTATTGACTCAGTCTCAAGCCTGAATGATATCTCGCTTGCCCAGCCTGAAACCATCCTTTTCACAGACAGCAGCAGTTACCACCACCAAGATACTCAAGTGGTAGGAGCTACAGTGATCACCAAAATTGAGGTAATATGGGCCTAAGCTTTAAGGTCAGGAATTTCAGCTTAGTCGGCAGAACTGATAGCCCTTACTCAAGCCCTATGATGGGGACAAAATAAATCTATAAATATATATAAAGATAGTCAGTACACTTTAGCAAGAACAAAGATCAAAAATGCCCCTGAGATCTGCAATTTGGTTGCCTTGAAATGTTGCCATTAGACATTGTTTGGGGGCACCAATGAGAAGACACTCCAATAGTTTGTGAAAATGCCCTTACTGTTAAGACAGCCAGAGAGGTGACACTAAAATCAGTGGGGCCTATAATGCTCCTCCCAGCTCTCCCACCACCCATGCTAGTTAAGTCATCCTATTCATATGCAGACTTGAGACCAACCAAGAGCCTAGCCAGCCCAACTTTCTCTGGAATGCTGACATATCACTGGGCCTCCGCCCATCCAGGAGACCCTTTGGGCCACTCACTTAGGAAAAACAAATTGACTGAGTTATCTTGCCTGACTAAAGAAATCAGCCAAAAATGCCCACAATTTCTTCAAGTGAACCCTAATCTGGCCATCACTGATATTTAAGAGATATAATGAGGACAGCCCTGAAGACCACTGAGGGATAGACTTTGACAAAATGGGCCCAGGAAGAAGAGGACATAAATATCCCTTAGTTCTCATAGACACATTCACCTGTGGACTGAAGTATTTGCCACTCAGGATGAATCTGCTCTCATCATAGCTAAGAAACTCCTCTATGAGATGGTACCTCAATTTGGCTTGCCCACCTCCCTGGGGTCCAACAATGGCCAATCTTTTATAGCTCAGATCATTCAAGATTTAGCTGCAGCTTTAGAAATCAGTTGGAAATTACATTGGACATACCAGCCTCAAAGTTCAGACCAAGTACAAAAAAATGTTTCAGAACTGACTCTTGAGGCTGACAAAAACTGGGTAAGTCTCCTTCCTTTTGCACTTCTGTGTGTGCTATGTACCCCCTACCTCCAGGGAATTACTCCTTTTGAGGCCATGTATGACTGACCACCCCTTTGATTCCCCATGTCCAAGATGATAAGTTGGCTGCTGTCCCTAATGGGGAACTTGTTACATCCTTACAGACTCTCCAGCCCTTGCTGCACTCAACCCACCACTTGTTCAGGGGCCACCAGACCATTCTTGAAAGACCTGATGACCCCCTGAGAGCTCAACCTTGCGATTAAATTTACATCAGAAGGAGACATCCCACAGCCCTAGGTGCCCACTGGGAAAGACCCTATACCTTGAGTATTCCCATGTCCATCAAGGTTGCCAGAAAGAGCCATTGGATTCATCACTTCCAATTCAAGCCCTCAATACCAGAGACTCCAGCTAAGTTGACTAAAAGTAAAACGCCAAAGATGAGGGCCCTAAGTCTGTTTACCCAGATGGTAAACACCTCAAACCTTGATTCTGGTTCTTCATACTGGTGGGGACAGGGACCTAAGTCGCTCACTTTGGGAAAAATTCAGGGCTCCAGACTTTGTATTCAGTCTGTAAATTTCCCCTTGAAGCACTCCCCTTTCAAATTAATTGTAATTCAACTGTCTCTTACTCCCAACCAACATTTAGTATCCCCACTGAACTTGGTTTACCTGTACAAACATCCTCACCCCTTGAGATTGGCTGACTGTCTTTACTGGACCTAACCCTAAATTCTGTCTCTTAAATCATGTTCTCCCCCAAGTGTGCTGGTATTCTAGAAAAAAAAGTATATGGGTTACCCAACCTCACAAGAAAAAAAGAGGGCCCCAGTCTTAGTTCCTGTCCTTTTGGGATTAAAAGTAGGTGTTCACTTGTATAAAGACACCCCAGTTTCAGGGTCCAAAAAAACCAAACTGGAAAGTTAGAGTTTTTAAAATAGAGAATCACAAAAGAAATCCTGTTGGAAAGAGTTGTTAGAATCTTACATTGATTATTGGTTGACACTTGTATCCTGCTTCTTTTGTTGAGCAGGTTAATTTTTCTCTTGTTGGTACAGTCCATTCTGCTTTTGTCATAGGACTTATATCCTGAGTAATTTACCATTTTCCTCGCTCAAATACAGGACACTAGTTAAATGAAGAGCTCACAATATTGTCAGTTATGTCAAGCTACAATATTCCCCACTGCTTTTAGTACATGAATGAAATGCTTGATTCCTGGTCATTTTTCTAAAAGTTACCTTCCTTATCTATAATTTGTAAATCCTCATATTGGGAACATATAACCAAATAGAACACAAACATATGCTATAAGAAAGACACCTTCTTTAATAAATGATGTTAGGAACAGTGGTGACACACATGCAAAACACTGAAGCTAAACCCTTATCATTCAACATGCACTATATTAAAATAAAAATGGATCAAAGATCTACTATTGAAACAAAGATATAGTATTATGAAATATTTAGTAGCTCAATTCTGAACACAGTACTGAAAATATGGATGGGGACACAAAGAGAGGTATATCACTGAAATAAACAAATGAATATGGAAAAATAAGACCTGTCCTGGTGTCAACTGTCTATTTCTAGGACTGCTGAGGATGAGACAGAGAAATCCCAGAGAGTTTGAGGCCAGCCTGGGCTACAAAGTGAGTTCAAGACCAGCCTGAACTGCATGGTATAATTCTATCACAAAAGATAAATAAATAAATAAATAAATAAATAAAATAGAACAATCACCAAGAACCAAGGGGGCTAGAGCCACAGAATCATTCATTGAGTAACCATTTGTGCTACTGCCTCATTACTTTTCACTATGTCTCTGAGCCCTGCTATCATTTGTCAGTAATGGAAACTTCCACAGAACCAGACAGATCCACAGCACAGAAAGTTAACAAATAACTGTGGCAGGGTGGCATGGCACTGGGGCAACAATTCAAGGAAGCAGCTAGCAAAAGCAACCAGAACAAATGAGAACAAAGGTTTCTTTTCCTCCTCTATATTCAGCACAGGGCAATACGTCTTTTGGGCCAGAGAAGCACTCAGGAATTCTCCTTGCCCTCACTTTTCACAAAATGGGGATGTATATGAAGTGAAAATTCTGGCTTCTGGATAAGTCTCTCTGTTAAACTTCTGAACATCCCAGTTTGCCATAGGAATCCATTGTCTGAGGAAAAGCTGGCAAAAGTCTATTTACACAACATGTATAGTCTTCTTGCTTTGTTGTTAATTTCTCATGATTGAAAAAAGCTTTGTAATAAGATGAGATCATAGTTATTCTTTCTTTGTGGTACTTCTTGTGTGTTTGGGGTTGTGTTCATAAAGTTTTCCACTACACCAATGACTTCAAGAGTACTAGCCATACTATTTTCTAGCAGATTTAATGCTTCTGTTTTAATATTTTGATCTCTAATCAGTTTTGATTTGAGTTTAGCACATGGTTAAATATATGGGTGTAATTTTCTTTATTCAGAGAAAAAACATAAAAAGGGTAGAAATAATACAGAATTAAAAAAAATAAACAGTAAGAAATCACTAGTTCATAAATTACATATTGTACTCCTAGAAATAGTTGTTCAAGTTACAAAATCAAAGCATACAAAGTGGACATTAAAACAGTGAGACTGCAAACAGTTCTGTTCAATGATCCAACAAAAAGTAGTATGGTTATTTAACTTACACAATTAAAGACATGCAATTATATCCTTTAGAGCACTTACATTTCCTCTCTTTTTTACAATAGCAGTTACACATTTTGGGTTTTATTACTCCTACATTTCTTATTATTTTTAAAGCTAGAGACACAATGTGATATTTATAAATATAATTCTTATTTATTTCACTAATGAGGATAGTCTCAGGTTGAATCCATTTACCTATGAAGGCCTCAAGATCATCCTTTTTTATAGTTGAGTAATATTCCATTGTATACCACATCTTTTTCATCCACTCTATGGTTGATGGGCATCTTGGTTGTCCAAGATTTAGCTATTACAAATGGTATTTCTATGAACATGGGTGCACATATATCACTGTGATATGAACATTTCAGTTTTTCTGGGAAAATATCCAGGAGGACAATAGCTGGATTGAATGGAACTTCCAATCATAGTCTTCAGAGAATTCTCCATACTGATTTCCATAGTGGTTGCACCAGCCTAAACTCCTATGAACAGTGGAGCAGTGTTCCTCTTTCCCTGCAGCCTCACCAACATTTGTTATCAGTTGATTTCTTGATGGCTGCTATTCTTTCTGGAGTGAGATAAAATCTCAATTTGCATTTCTCAAATGACCATTGATGGTGAACATTTCTTCATGTATTTGTTTGCCATTTGTGTATCTTCATCTGAGAACTATGTGTTCATCTCAGATGCCCATTTTTGGAGAGGGTCTTTGAATTTTGGGGGGGCTAATATTTTTCAGTTCTTTATATGTTCTGTACATAAGTCCTTTGTCTGAGGAATGGTTAGGTAAAATTAATTCCCATTTTGTGGGTTTTCTTTTCACTCTGATGGTGATTTCTTTTGAAGTGCAGGAACTTTTCAAGGATGTGAGATCTCAGTTCTTGAGTCTTTGAAGTGTTCCCCATGCAGTTTGCAATTTGTGCATGAATTCTCTGCATACCACCATGTCTCCAAGACTTCTACCTACCTTGCTTTCCAATAGATTTAGTGTTTCTCTTTTAATATTTATGTCTTTGATCCATTTAGTCTTTAGTTTTGTGCATGGTGATAGGCATAGGTCTAGTTTAAGTCTTCAGAATGTGGAATGCCAATTTTTCCAATACCATTTATTAAAGAGGCTATCCTTCTTCCAGTGAACATGTTTAGCCCCTTTGTCAAATATCAGGTGGCTGAGTGTCTTTGTACTTTTACTTGCATCTTTTAATCTGTTCCATTGGTCCTCAGGTCTATTTCTTTGCCAGTACCATGCTGATTTTATCACTGTGGCTTTGTAGTACAGTTTCAAGTCAGGAATTGCAATACCTCCTGCCTTGTCTTTGTTGCCCAGAATTTCCTTTGCAATTCTAGGTTTCTTCTATTTGCAAGTGAATTTTAGGAGTGTTTTCCCTAGATCTGTGAGGTATGTTAATTGTATTTTGACTGGGAATGCATTAAATCTATATAACAGTTTTAGAAATATGGGCATTTTCACAACGTTGATTCTTCCTAGACAAGATCAAGAAATATCCTTCCATTTTCTAATATCCTCTTCAATCTCCTTTTTTTGAAAGCATAGTATAATTTTCAGCATATAGATCTTTTACATTTTTAGGTAGCTTGATTCCTAAGTATTTCATTTTTGTAGATGTTATTGTGAAGGATGATTTTTCCATAATTTCTCTCTCAGTGAGTTTTTTGTTTGTGCAACGGAATGTTATTTTTTTATTTTAAAGAGAATAAAACAAAAGAAGGCAGAATGAAGCAGATTAAAACAGAACAACATAAGCAAAACAGCACTTTACAATAAGACAAAGGGACATTAATAGTAGCTATCAAAATATCTCTCTCTGCTATAGTTGAGCATAGCTTCAAATACAATATCAGACATAACAAAATAGTATAAAACCATTCAAAAGAATGAAAGAGTTACAGGACATTGTGAACCGAATAACAGAGAATGATCAATGGCTACTATAATATCTCATTTTCAATAAAAAATTTGTTTATACTATCACATACATTAAAATCTCAATAAGACACAACATTATAGAACTGATGGTAATAGCAGAGTAGAAATATGGTAGGACTTCAAAGCAAGATGAGATTAAATCAGCAATGACTGCCATCATGTTTTGTTTTCTTCAAAACAGCTGTTCATAACATCATGCATGATAAAGTCAAACATAACAGATTAAAACCATTCCAACTGATGAATGAAAACATTGAAAGGCTTCAAAGCAATGAAATGGCAAATCATGTTTACCATAAAATCTTATATACTCTTACCAACTCTCATACGAGGGAGACTATACAGTATTTACACATGTGAGTTTGGTTTTTGCTTATGAGTATGAGTATGAGTATGGTCTCAAGTTCTGTCCATTTATTTATATATATCTCAATGTGATCATTCTTTATAGCTGAGTAGTACTCCACTGTATAAAATACCACAACTTTTTTATCCGTTCCTCAGTTGATGGGCACTTAGGTTGTTTCCAAGATCTGGCTATTACAAATAGTGCTGCTATAAACATGGGTGCACATGTATCACTGTGGTATGATGTTTTCAGTTCTTCTGGGAATATGGAATGCTATTAATTTTTGAGAGTTGGTTATGTAGCCAGCTACACTGCTGAACTTGTATATCACCTCTAGTAGTCTTTTATTGGAGTTTTTTGGGTCATTTATATAGAGTATCAAGTCATCTTCAAATAGTGACAATTTAACTTCTTCCTTTCCTATATTTATTCTTTTTATTTCTGTCTCTTGTCTGATTGCCTTGATTAGTGTTTCCAGAACTATATTGAAAAGAAGTCATGATACTGGACATCTTTGTCTTGTTCCTGATTTTAAAGTGAAAGCTTTCAGTTTTTGTCCATTTAGTGTATTGGCTGTTGGGTTGTCATAGATGGCCTTAATAAGGTTGAGGTAGACGCCATGTATTCCGAGTTTCTGAAGGATTTTTTCATGCACATGTGTTGGACTTTATCAAAACCTTTTTCTGCATCTATTGAGAAGACCATGTGGTTTTTGTTTTTGGCTCTGTTGATATGGTGTATCACATTTATTGATTTGTGTATGTTAAACCATCCTTGCATTCCTGGATTGAATCCCATTTGGTCATGATGTATAATCTTTTTGATGATTTGCTGCATTCTATTTGCCAGCATTTTATTGAGAATCTTTGCATCAGTGTTCATTAGTGAGATTGGCCCATAGTTCTCCTTTTTGGTTGGGTCTTTCTCTGGTTTTGGTATCAGAGTAATACTTGCCTCCAAGAATGAATTAGGGAGGATTTCTTTCTTTTCAATTTAATTGAAGAGTTTAAAGAATGTTGGCAGCAAGTCTTCTCTAAGTTTCTTATAAAATTCAGCTATGAATCCATCAGGACCTGGGCTTTCTTTGTTGGTAAGTTTTTTTTATTACATTTTCAATTTCAATAGCTGATATTATTATTAGAAGTTGCTATATCTTTTTGGTTGAGTTTTGGTAGTTCATATGTTTCTAGATATCTGTCCATTTCCTCTGTGTTTTCCTCTCTATGTGAGTAGAGATTCTTAAAGTACGTGTTCATTATCTTTTGAATTTCCATGGGATCTCTAGTAATTTCCCCTTTTCTGTTCTTAACGGGTGAATTTGCATTTTTTCTCTCTTTTCCTTTATAAGGTTAGTTAGAGGTTTGTCAGTTTTGTTTATTCTCTCAAAAAACCAGCTTTTTGATTCATTAATTCATTGTATTTTTTTTTTTAGTTTCGATTGCATTGATTTCTGCTCTAATCTTTACTATTTCCTCTCTTCTATGAGATTTGGGTTTAACTTGCTCTTCTTTTTTTAGTAGCTTGAGATAAAGCATTGGGTTGTTTATTTGTGCTCATTCTGTTTTCTTGAAATGACAATTTTTTGCTATATATTTCCCTCTTAAGATGGCTTTCATGGCATCCTGTAGATTACAGTATTTTGTTTGCACATTTTCATTGATTTGTAGGTATTGCTTTATTTCTTCTTTAATTTCATCTGTAGCCTACTGATTGTTCAAAAGCTTGTTCTTTAGTTCCTATGGATTTGTGCAGGTTTTGCTGTTTCTTTTACCATTAATTTCCAGTTTCAGTGCGTGTGGTCAGATATTATGCATGGGATAGTTTCAATACCTTTGCAGTTACTTAAGAATGTGTTATGGGATAATATATGGTCTGTCTTGGAGAATGTCCCATGCACAGCTGAGAAGAATGTGTATTCTGTTGTGGTTGGATGGAACATTCTGTAAACATCTACTGAGTCCAATTGTTTGCATGTATGATTCAGTTCCATTTATTTGCTGACTTTTTGTCTAGTTGATCTATCTCTTTGTGACAATGGGCTGTTATGGTCCCCTGTAATAATTGTGTTCTTGTGTATTTGGTTTTTCATGTCCTTTAGTATCTGTCTTAGAAAGCTGGGTGCTCTGGTGTTTTGTGTGTATATATTCATAATTGCTAGATCTTAGTCTTGAATTTTTCCACTTAGAAGTATGTAATGACCTTCTTTATTTCTTTTAATCATTTTATGTTTGAAGTTCACATTGTGTACTTTTTACTGGGTTCCTGTTGCATGGAATACTGTTTTCCATCCTTTGACTTTTAATCTATGAGTTTCCTTTTGGGTCAGATGTGTTTCTTCTATATAGCATATTGTGAGACCATGTTTCTTGGTCCATTCTATCAATCTATTTCTTTTGATAGGTGAATTGAGGCCATTTACATTTATGGATATCACTGATATGTACTAGCTTGACTTTGCCATGTTATGTTCCAGTTGTTTGCTTTCTGTTTTTTCCCTCTAATATAATTTCTTGTCTTACATTGTGCTTTCTTTTTGTTGTTGTTCTGGGGGTTGTGGTCATTTTTCTCTCTGTCTAGTATGTCTTTCAATACTCTTTCTAGGGTTGGTTTGGTGGTCATGAATTTCTTCAGTTTTTTTTTGTCATGGAAGTATCTTGTTTCTCCATTAAATTTGAATGAAAGTTTTGCTAGGTACATCAGTCTGGGTTAAAAGTTGTTTTCTTTCCAGGCTTGAAATACCTCACTCCAAGCTTTTCTTGACTTTAAGGTTTGTGTTGAAAAGTCTGCTGTGATTCTAATGGGTTTTCCTTGATAGGTGAGTCATGTCTTTTCTCTAACAGCTTTTAGTATTGTATTTTTATGTTGTATGTCTGAGATCTTAATTATTATGTGCCTGCATGTAGATTTATGCTGGTTGTGAGTGGGATTCTATATGCCTCATTTATCTCCATATCAGATTTTTTCCCCATGTTTGGGAAATTTTCTCCTATTACTTCTGTGAATATTCTAGTTATGTCATTTGCATTGACTCCTCCATCTTCACTGATACCTATTAATCTCATATTATTGCTCTTGGCATCATCTTGAAGCTTCTAGATTGTCATTTCATGATGATTTGTTATTTTTAAAAGTTCTATCCTTTCATGATCCCTAATTGCAATCCTGTCCTCAAGGTCCAAAATCCTATCCTCAGCTTCATTCAAACAGTTTTCCATTATTTGAATAGAATTTTTTGTTTCTTGGATTTCCCTTTGAGTTTGTTTCATGAATTCTGCCTGTTTTCTATATTGTTCATTCAAGGTTTCAGTCAGTTTCCCATGCTTCTGTATTTTTTCTCTATTTCTTCTTTAGCTGCACTCAGCAATTCCCTTACTAAGGTTGTTTTTTTCTATCTTTACATGGGAGAGTACTTCTAATTTGGTTTCTTCTATAACCTCATGGAGTTGTTTTTTCATTTTGCTCGCTATCTTTTCAGAGATTTCTAGTGTGTTACTTTTGAAGTCCTCTATTTCAGTGTCTCCTTTACTTGCACCTGGTGGACTAGATGGTTGAGACTGCATTTTGCTTTTTTGTTTTTCCATTTTCCCCTTTCGAGTTAATATTTGGTGTTTGAGTCCCACAGTGTCAATTTTTCATATTGTGTATCTTGGTGTCCTACTGTAAGGTTGATGTTTGTCCAATTGCTGGGTCCCATAATGAATAAGTGGGCCAGTCATCTGACTTCCTGCTGCATGGCCTGTTGGGTGAGTTCTATATTCTTCCTGGGCTGACAAGCCTAGTAATATTGATGTAGGTCAACTTTTAGTTCCTGCTATTACTTTATCTTCAGGTTATTCCAGGCCATCAAACCTCCCTATCTATATTGTTTGTGTTGATTGAGGCCATACTGTGTCTCAATTGTGTGCCTGTGTGACTCATAAGCCCTTTTGATTTTCTTCAAGTTGTGTGAGTCCTTACTTGCTCACTCCTCACTCTTCCTGATGTTTTGTGTGCAGGAAGAAGTCACCCACACTTGTGTCAGACTCACCAAGGTGTTACAGTTAGTTCGAGGGAGCTTTACTACTGACCCTGTTTTTGCACTGTACACCTCTATTTTAGGAGCATACTCACCATACTGACCAGAGCCTGCTGAGATCTTCTGTTTGGGTGAGGCAGTCACTGTATCTCCCTTTGAGTTAGCACAGTTAATTGGCTGTAGTCCAAGGTTCTGGCAGGAAGGGTAGGAGCTTAAGAGCAACAGCAGTATTAAGTCCAGGAGGTAGGGAGTGTCCCTGAGGGGCCAGCAGATTTTGTGAGTCCTGGTGTCCACTGGGTGCGAGCCATGGTACCAGCACAGTGTGGTGCTCTTCAGTACCGTCTGGAGTCACAACTATTTTTGGGTTTTGAGCAATGTTTCAAAGCCTTCCTGGTGCCCCAGGAATCATCTCACCCTTTTGTCTCCCGGGGCAGACTTCTGGCAACTGCTTGCCACTTGGACCTTCTGGATGTGGGCCAGTTGGGCCAGAGGGGATTCCAGGTGTCTTCTGGTGATTTTAGCCACAGGGCATGGTCTTACTGTCTTGGAGGGAAGTTCCAAGTTTTTCCCATGCACTGGGATTGGGCTGGAGTGTGGTAAGTGCCCAGGACCTGGGCAGGATTCAGGTATCCTCGCTGCTTGGAGTTTGCTGGGCATGGCCAGGTTAGGCCTGCGGGTACCTCTAGTGTCTTAAGGTGATTTCAGATGCAAGGCATGGTCTTACCAACTGGGAGAGAAATTCCAAGGTTTTCCCATGCTGGGATTTGACTGGAGCGCCTGGGTCTAATTTTAATCTTTGACACATGGAGAGTCAAGTTTTGCAGGACCATTTATTAAACAGGTTATCATTTTCTCAGTAAATGTTTTTGTTGCCTTTGTCAAGGATAAGTTGGCTAAGTATGGAATTGTTTCTGCATCTTTCAATCTGTTCAGCTGATCCTGTTTTTTTCCCTAGTACCATGCTGTTTTTATCAGAGTAGCTTTGTGTAGTATACTTTCAAGTCATAGATTACAATGCCCCGTGCTTTAGATTTGTTACCTAGAGTTGCTTTTCATATTCCAGCTCTCTTCTGGTTCAAAGTGAATTGTAGGATTGCTTTTTCTAATTCTGTGAGATATGCTGTTGGAATTTTGATAGGGGTTGCATGAAATGTGGCTATTGACATTGAGAATTATGAGAGCTATTACATAATTCTTTTTTTAATTTTTATTTTAGAAAGAATAAAACTAAAGAGGGCAGTACAGAGCAGATCAGAACAGGACAACATAGGCAACACAGTACTTTATATATTTTTTAGGGTGTTATTTAATTTCCATTGTTTATGAAGGTTTTGTGGTCTCTTTTGCCTTTAATTTACTTTGTTTTTTTAAAATTTTATTTTAAAGAGAATAAAACAAAAGAGGGCAGTACGGAGCAGATCAGAACAGGACAACATAGGCAACACAGTACTTTACATTAAGACAACCAGACATTAACAGTAGCTATCATCATATCTCTTTCTCTGCTATAGTTGAGCATAGTTTCAAATACAATTAATATCAAACATAACAACATAGAGTAAAGCCATTCAAAGAGTGGAAGAATTACAGGCCTTTCTGAACTGAATAACAGAAAATGATCAATGGGTAATATAATATCTCATTTTTGATAGAAAAATTTTGTTAAAACTATCACACATATTCAAATCCAAATAAGACACAATGTGCTAAATAGAACCAATGGTAGTAGAAGGATGATATTAAATCAGCAATAGCTGTCATAATGTTTGTTTTCTTCAAAACAGCTGTTCATATCATCACGCACGATATAGTCAAACAAAACAGAATAAAACCATTGCAACTGATGAATGAAAACATTGAAAGGCTTCAAAGCTATGAGATGGGGACTCATGCTTACTATAAAATCTTATATACACTTATCAACTCTCATACTAGGGAGACTATACGTTATTTACACATGTGAGTTTGGTTTATTTTGCTTAAGAGAATGGCCTCAAGTCATGTCCATTTATTTATAAATATTTCAATGTGATCATTCTTTATAGCTGAGTAGTACTCCATTGTATAAAAATGCCACAACTTTTTTATCCACTCCTCAGTTGATGGGCAGTTAGGTTGTTTCCAGGATCTGGCTATTACAAATTGTGCTGCTATAAACATGGGTGCACATATATCACTGTGGTATGATGTTTTCAGTGCTTCTGGGAATATGCCCAGGAGTGGAATAGCTGGGTTAAATGGGACTTCCAAACCCAGCTTTTTGAGGAATCTCCAGACTGAACTCCACAGTGGTTGCACCAATCTACACTCCCATCAACAGTGCAGAAGAGTTCCTTTTTCCCCACAGCCTCTCCAACACTTGTTGTAGTGTTTTCTATCCTGGCCATTCTTTCTGGAGTGAGATGGAATCTCAGGGTGGTTTTAATTTGCATTTCTCTCATGACTAATGATGATGAACATTTCTTTTTTTTTATAATTTTATTTAAAGAGGAAAAAACAAAACAAAATAAAACAGAATAAAGGGTAGCAACCATACAGTATTCCAAGGAAAAAAGGAAAAGTACAACAATAAAACCTAAGAAATTATTACTTGACTAATTATATACTGACTTCTTGGAAATAGTTGTTTAAATTACAAAGTTAAAGCATGTAAAGTAGACATTC
>PVJX010026459.1:0-25829 GCA_004027295.1 Dolichotis patagonum | reverse complement strand
TCAGTTTTTAGGAACTGTTGTCAATTTTTAGGGGTTATGATGACTACGATATTATACATTGTTCTAGATGATTTTATTTTACAGATATTACATACTCTTGAATTTGAATTAAGTTTCTTGAATCTGCCTCAAAATAATACTGGTGAGAAATGGGTGGGGACAAAGAGAACCAGCCACCAGGTGACCACCGCTAATGCGCGTTGGGTACATGTGGGTTTCTCCTATCGTTTAGTCTTCTTTTAAATATGTTTGAAATTCACCAGGACAAAATTAGTTGGCGTCTTACGTTTCGTCCTGCAGCGTTAAGGGAATAAATAAACCCCAAGACCCAGAGACAGCACAGGGGGGCAAGGCCGGCGCCGGCGAGGCCCCTCACTCACGTGCACGTAGAGCCACACGTCGGCCTGGTAGAGCAGAAAGGACAGCAGCGAGCCACTGGTGAGCTCGCCCGCCAGGATCTGCCGCCGCCCGCAGCTCAGGATCATCACCTTCACGCCCAGGGGCAGCAGCTGGGGGGCAGGAAGGGTGAGGCTGGGGTCTGCCGTCCTTTCCCCTCCTGCCCGAGACGGAGAGAAGCGACCCCAGACCCGGCAGGCAGTGGCTCCCCATCCTGGCCGTGCCCCAGCGCGTGGCTGCTCACCTTGTGGAAGAGATCGTACAGGCCCTTCTCCAGGTCCCGACGCCACCACAGCTGCCGGCATCGCTCCAGGACCTCCTTATAGCGACGGACCTCTTGTTCCTCGGCCCCAAAACTGCGCACGGTCTGCAGCCCTCCGACTGCCTCCCGCACCACCTGCCCTGCCTTCGCCACCGTGTTCTGGATCTCCAGAAGCAAGGCCTGCAAGCGTGGGGAGGCGACGTCCATCACGGCCCCGCAGCAGAAGGGAGCCGACCTGCAGCTCTCCCGGGGCGCTGGGACACCCCCCAAGCCTAGGAACAGCACACCGCTCCCTCTCCCACTGTTTCCTCCTTTGCTTACAGAAGGAAGAACAAGAGGAGGGAAGGAACAACATGTTATTAAGCTTGAGGCAGTGGAGGAGATAAACGCTCTTTTTCTAACCTTCGTTTAAGGTAAGGCTCCCACCCCGGAGTCTCGGGCGAAGGTAGGGTAGTTTCCGAGCACTGTCAGCTAGCTACGGTGGAGATGTAACTGAGAACACATCGAAACCCTCCTAGCAGAAAAGTTTTGTGAGGCACTTGGCAGTGATTTCTTGGATATGACACTGAAAATACGGACAATAAAAAACTTGATACACTCGACTTCATCAAAGTTAAAAGTTTTGGGCCATCAAAGCCTTCTATCAACAGTGAAGAGATCTCCACAAAACACAAAAAAGAAAATTTTTAATCGTATGCCTGATAAGGGATTAGTATCCAAAATATATAAAGAACTCCTACACTTCAACATAAATGAAGAAAGCTAATTTTAAAATGGGCACGGAAAATAAATAGCAATGTCCCTAAGGGGCTGTGGGGCAGCTCAGTGGCAGAGCTCCTGCTCATGGGGCCCCGGTTCAATCACCAGTGCTGAGAAAAAGATGTCCAGTAAGCACGACATCACTGATTATTGGGGAAATGCAATAAAAACCACAATAAACTGTTTTTGCAAGCATTAGAATGACTCATATTTATGAAAAAACAACAGAAACGATGAGTGGTGACAGGAGTGTGAAGAAACTGAGACCCTGGACACTGCTGGTGGACAGAAAGTGCAGCACCTGCTACGGAAAGGAACAACGCAGTTCCTCAAGGTGTTAAAAACAGGACCACCCGGCAAGGATGCTTCTCAGTGCACACCCAGGAGGGCTGAGAGCCGGGTCCCAGACAGGTATTTGTGTGTCCATGTTCACAGCAGCATCATTCATAGTAGCCAGAAGCTGGGCCCCTCTCAAACGTCCATCAGCAGATGGCTAGAGGAGCAAACTGCAGCACACACACACCGTTCTGGGTTAAAAGGAAATTCTGACGCTTCCTGCAACACAGACGCAGGCAGCTCGAAAACCGTCGGCCGATGGAATAAGCCAGCCGGTCAGTGAGACAAAGGCCATAAGCGCCCAGCAGGTGTGGAACCTGGAATAACGGGATTCACGGAGGTAGACAGTGGAATGACAGCGAATGCGAGGGTGGTGGCAGGTACCGTGGCACAGGTAGTGTCATTTTAGAAAGAAAAGCTTTAAAGATGGACAGTAGCAGTCGATGTACAACGACGTAATGTGCTCGAGCCACCAACCTGTACACGCCACAGCGCTTAAAATGGTGACGTCTGCGCTGTGTGTTTTAACAAGAGGCACAGAACCAATGATTAGAGGTCACTGGGACTCAAAATCCCTGACTCACTTCCTACTTCCACTGCACGCCGGCTCCTGACTTTCAAGGAAAAGACTGTAAAACCCTCTGAGGCAGCCTTTGCGACTTCTGTGAGGAGGGTATGTAGACTCCTCTGGGGGGTGATACAAGGCATCACCTCCCCAGAAAAATGCTCCCCTTACCCACAAACGCTCACGCACATACACAGGTTTGTCTACAGTGCTGAGGGGTCACAGATATTCTGAACTCAGCGTCCCTCAAAAGAGGACAGAAGGGGCAGAATGAGGAGTAAGCAAGCCATATACTCAGGAGCTGAGGCCAGGAACAGGTCTCTAAGATACCCTAGAGCTAGGAACGTGGAGGTGTCCTTGCCCCTAAGTCTTATTTTCTCTCAGGGTCCCTGAGGTCCATGAGTACCTGACGGCGAGTGTTGTACAACTTCTCAGCAGCCAGCATCACGGGCAGGTCGAACAGAGACAGGAGGGTGAGTCGCGGTGACACACTGAACATGAAGCCGTACAGCCCCAGCACTTTGACCAGGCTCCGCAGGATTACGTTGGCGTTTAGAGGAAGCCAGTCACTCATGAGGGAGGTGTCCGAGTTCAGCCGGGAGTGCAGCTCGCCTGCGAGGACAGAGCAGGTGAGGAAACTGCGCACTGCACGGCAGAGGCCCACAGGGTCATCCTGCCTGTCCCCACGGCCCTGGCCCTGCCCCTAAATCTCCACCGTCGTCCGCAGAGCCGTGGGCACTTTGTCTGTACTCTGTCCCAGGAAAGAACGTGAGGCCCTGGGGAATGGACAGGTAACGGAGGGACAAGGGGCGGCCAGGGGAATCCCAGGCCTGGGCCCTGGGCCCCACCTGTCTTAGTCTCCTGGAAGAAACCAAGGTCCTGATGCAGCAGGGAGGAGAATAGCTTCTGTCGGATCCGCAGGTTGATCCTGGACTTCACAAGGGTAAAGAAGCCTCCGCGGCAGCCTCCGGACAAGGAGCTGTGGGTCAGGAGGAGACAGGAAGAAGAGGAAGAAGCGGCAGCAAGACACAGGGGAGGAGGTAAGAGAAGCAGAGGAGAATGCCGGAATTCAGTGAAATGGAAAAGTGGGGAATGCAAACCACGAAGAAAGGGGAGCGGGGGAGAGACAAGAGGCAGACACAGCGAGCGAAGAAATGGTAGACATGGTGACTAGACTACCACAGAAGGAGCTCCAAGTACTCCTGGAGCTGTTCTGTGATAGACGCGGGGAGAATGATCTAGCACGGAGGGGAAGCAGCCCAGGGCTTGCTCCCGGCCTGGCCTCCCTGTGGGTTTTCCCTCTCAGGTCTCTCCTCTTGTCTTGGTCTCTTCTCCTCCCAGAAGCAAAGCCTCCCTGTTGTCACAGATATTTCATGATGGAACCAGCAAAAACTCCCTGAGCCCCCATTCTCCAGAATTCCAGAGACACAATGCTCCCTTCTTTCATCCTTGGACAATTCTTCTCAGACAAACCAATGTTTTATGATAAAATTTAAAGACAAAAATCTAAACAGCATGAGCCAAAACTTTGCATAATATGAGATTCTAATGCAAATTCGGCCAGCATATTTAAAAGGTATTTGCCATAATCACGCATGAAATCATGAGGGTTCTGGGCTCTGGCAATCACGGCAGAATGCAGAGAAAGGAGCCAAGCTGAGCAATGTTTTGAAAGTAGGAAACGGCAGGGCTGGTGTTTGGGTGTGGGGAAGACACCGGCCGTGCTGATGCTCGGACCCCAGATACTGAGGCCTCAGGAATCAGAGCAGAGGGAAGGAGCTCTCTGTCCCAGGGAGCCCAGGGTGGGCTGAGATGGACTTGGAGTCTGGGGTCCCCGCATGTGAGGTGAGAGTGGGCTGTGTGGCAGGAACACTGAGGGGACAACTGGGATCACAAGATCAGCACTCGGCGCGCACACGCGGACCCAGGAATCACCCCCAGAGCTGAGTTGAGCTCACCAGGAAACAAGGCTCTCACAGACTCACACCGAAACGAGTCGTGAACAAAGTCCAAATGTTAAGGTCCAGAGTGGAAAGTTCTCTAAAGGAAACTAAGCAGGTCAGAAAACAGACAGAGAATTCATAAAAGCTAACTGCAGAGAGATCAATAAAGGAAAGAGCCCAATACTGCAGAAAAGCCAAAAAGAACTGAGGCCTCACTAGTGCAGGGATAAAAAAAAAAGAAACGGTGGATTGCTCAGTAAACCGTTCCTGTCTGAGGAGTGAGTTTCAATGGAAAGAAGCAAGCATGGGACACAGGCGTGACAGCGCCCAGCTTTTCCTCTGGTTTTGTTTTCTGTCTGCAATGCTGCTTTGAACGCACGGCTTTCCCACTGAGATACATCCCCTGCCCTTGTTATGTTTTGGGTTTTTTGGTTTTTTTCAAGCAGGGTCTGCCTAAGTCGCTAAACTGCCAGGCTGGGCTCCAAGTCTGACCCTCCTGGCTTAGCTCCCCAGGGCCGAGGCAGACCACAGGCTCTGGTTTTCCAGGATATCCAAAACGAAGTCCGCTGAAAAGAGGCGGTGTCCAGCAGGGGGCGCCCTGAGGCCGAGGAGTGAGGGTCCCCTTCAACTCCACAGCCCAGCTGCGGCGCTCGCCCCATCCTGGTCCCAGTCCAGCAGGCAGCAGCCCCTGAGTACGGGGCGCAGATGAAGTTCAGGAGTGACTGCCAGAAAGAAGGGTCGTGGTCATAACCTCCAAGTAAGAGCTTCAACACCTGGCAAGATGGAAAGGGTCAGGGAGGAGAGAGGCCCGGAGCCGCTGTGGAGAGGGCCTAGGGCTGGGAGCCACCAGCAAGAAACGGATTTTCATGGAATGATTTTCAGAAACGGAATTTCAGAAATGATGAGAGGCAACTGAAGGTCACTGCATTTGCCACGCGAATTCCTTTTGCATCGCACGCATAAATACAAACTTCAGGGTACGAGCTCTAAGAGGACGCACAATGTGCATAAAGAAATGAACGTTCAGGCGGAACACAGTAAGCAATAAACACATACATACTTCAGTTTCGGGGTTTGGGGCTTCCTGCACGCAAGTGTCTGACAGCGGGCCCAGGAAGCTGAGGGCTCCGCTAGAGACTTGGGGGTCCCGAAGGACCCCACCTGCCCATCAGTCACCTACCTCCCGACAGAGAACAGGCACATGAGGAAGATGGCGCTGAGGAAGGCATCGGGGTCAAAATCGCCACCCAGGATGTCAATGACGCGGCCAAAATAGTGAGGGATCAACGTCTCCCCTGAAAGAGGCAGGAAGGTGAGCGCAGCACGTTCTCCTCCCGATCCCCTCCCAGGCGCCTCCACACTCACCCCACACGGCGGCCGCCAGGAAGAAGAAGGCGCCCAGGAGCCAGGGCAGGTCGGGCCTGGACAGACGCAGCAGCCGCCACATCAAGGTTCTGTTTTGCTCCCGGCCCGGCTCCCTCTTCGGGGCGCCTGGGGGGCTCAGCACAGCCCACACGGCCCAGCCCAGCCCTGCAGCCGCGTAGCCCGCCAGCAGCCAGCTCCAAGAGGCCCAGGCCAGCCTGGCTGGGGGGGCACCCAGGGTCCCTCCCACCAGGGCCCTCAGGGAGAGAAACAGCGGGGTGGCCAGGCAGAGCAGGGGCAGCGAGGCCCCCCCGAACCCCAGCAGCCCTCCCAGCCTTAGCAGCCCCCATAGCCCTCCAAGCCGCAGGGTCCCCTCCAGCCACAGTCCGGGAAGCCCCGGGGGAAGCAGCGCCCCCAGAGCCCCCCGCAGCAGCCAGAGCAGAGCCAAGTCCAGCAGCAGCAGCGCGGCCCAGGGCCTCAGGTCGGGAAGCCGCATGGCGCCCTGGATCTGGGGGCAGAAAGTGAGAAACGAGGGTGGAGCCCCGGCCCGGTCTGTTCCCGAGCCCGGTTCCCACCTCCGGACCCCGGGGTGCCGGGCGCACCCCGCCCGCGGCTTCCACTTCCCGGGCGCAAAGGGGCGCGCGGTGCGGGGCGCGGGGAGGCTGCGTCCCGCGTGCGCTCGGAACTCACCCGCCCCGGACCGCTGCGCAGGGCTCCGCGTCCAGGACCGCACAGCGAGCCCCACTGGCTGCTCCCCGCTCCGCCCGTCCTCCGCGAAGATCTCGTCCCGGCCTCGCCGGTTTCGCTTTTGCTTCCCAGCTCGCGCCGGAGCGGCAAGCGGCGGCCGAAGGGGGGCGCCCGAGACCTGCGCCCCGGAAACACGGAGCCCCAGATCCGCCCGCGCCCTGGGGCCCCAAACAGGCTCCCGCTAGCCCTCCTGGCGGTCACTCTGTGATAGGAGACTGGAGGATTTCAAGGACGGAGATGCCTCGCAAGGGAAGCACTGGATTTTCTGTTACGACCTGTTTTACTCGCCTTCTTCCCTTGGGCAAGATTCAGGTTTAGGGTCTCGGGGTAAAGGTGCTGGACGCTGGGTGAGAAACCACAGGATCTGGAGGCCCCGAGCCTGGATCCACGTGCCCATCCCAATGAGGCCTCTGTGTGCGCTGGACTCACCCTGGGAAACCCCTGGCATTTGTAGGAAATGCCCGGAACTGGTCCAGGTTAACCCTGAAGGAACAGCAGGCAGTTCAGGTCGCCCTGGGGGACAGCCTGCCCTGGGAATTTGCAGAGTTATTTCAGAAATGACTACCAGATAAAGTTGCCTTTAAAACAAAACCCCCAGAGGGCTCGTTGCTTGGATTTCACACCGCCCTTTCCAAATGTCGTTGGTGTGACTCCACAAGAGTCGCTCAACGTTGAACAGTTGAGGGGTAGGGGACAGAGTTAGAGGGTTCGTGGAGCACTAAAATGTCTCAGCTCCATCCTTGCGGGATGTTAAGAATCTCTCCCTAATGGAACAAAGCTCAGGGCTCAGCTGCTTCCAGCTTTCAGACGTCACCTGAGAGGTGACACGGTCCACATTCTTTCCTGTACCCCCTTTGTGATTCAGACAATCTTATCATCTTTTTTTCTAACATAGGTCTTTTACTTTTTCCTCTTATTCTCCCCTTCTGGGAGTCCTGTGGAGGTCCTTTCCTTTTCAACCGGGATCTAACCCTGAAGTCCATCGTCACATTCAATATCTCATATATCCACGTTGTCCTTTGAGGTAAACAGGACAGTGTTTACAATAACCACACAGGTGAGCTGGAAGCGGTTCCATCCCACTCTACAGAGTCAAAGGTAGTTGGTGGTGGTGGTGTCGTACTCCAAGTCACGAGAATAATGGATCACATTGGAGTCTCCAGATTGAGTCTCCGTTGCAGTGAAATTACAAATACGTGTCTACAGACAAGTAGGATCAATCCTCCTGATGTTCTGGAGATGAGTGTGGAAGAAATATTTGGTGAGGCTGGTTGTTTTTTGGTTTGGTTTGGTTTGGTTTGGTTTGGTTTGGTTTGGTTTGGTTTCTTGAGAAAGGATCTCACTATGTAGCCCAGGCTGGCCTGCAACTCATGACCTCTGCCTCAGACTCTCAAGTGCTAGGATCACAGGCCTGGGATGGGCTGGTAGGGGCTCATTGCTTATATAGAAGTCCGAGTTATTTCTCACAGAAAGCCTCTCTTGATCTCCTGCCCCTACTCCACAAAAGCCCTCACGGCCCCCACACGCACTCAGCCACACCAGAGGCATTCATAACCGTTTTCCTTTATTGTGCTTAGGGGACACCCGAGGGCTCCCAGGGGAGAAGCTCTCTGAAAGGAGGGCACAGAAATGGGTGAACATGGTCCACCGTCACCTGCCACCAGGCCACGCTGTATCTTGGCTGAGACGGAAAGTGGTCCAGGTCCCTGAGTCTGGTGGCTTTTTCTGCCACCAGCAGAGGCCTGCACAGCCAATGCCACTGTTACTGGTTGGCCTCCCGGTACTGGTGCAGCAAGTCGCTGACATCTGCGCTTTCCACCTTTACCCAGCCGTCTTCCTTCATGTGGTACACTGTGGGCGAATGAGACAACAGCACCAAGGTCCCGTGACCCGGGTTACACGGAAGGCAGCGACAGTGCACCCAGACACAGGCGCACACTGGGCAGCCTCACCGCTGGGATTTCTGCGTCTTCTTCTGACTCTAAAGACCTGCTGCTCCCGGCCCTTAGCCTCCCCCGTGTCTGCCTCCCGCCTCCCTCTCCTCCTCCCAGGCAGGATGGGATGGTTGGCGTCTTACTGTTGACAACGCCTCCAGAATAGCTGTCCCTGTGAGTGGCCTGAGCGATAGCCCTGCGGCCAAGGTCGTAGGCCTCTTCAGGGCTGAGGTCCGGCCGATAGCCGCTGTCCAGGACCCCATAGGCGTAGGTGTTCCCACTGCCGGAGGAGAACATGTGTCCCGGGAGCCGAGTCCCATCCTGATTCACGTAGTAGAGCCCTGGACCCTGGAAGGGGAAGGAGGTTCCAGGTTGGATTTGGAAGGAGATGTATTGGTGACCTAAGAGGTTCACAAGAAGCAGACAAAAGAGTGAAAACTACCACGGACACATTTGAATGAGGACAGCAATTGGGGAAAATCTAGAAATTTAGAAATAAGAAGAGAAACCAAATGGATTCAGCCATGTGAACAAAGTGGTCAGCTTGTGGGTGGCATACAAGGGTCTGTAAATGGACTAAGAAATGTCACACACACACTGGAAAAGGCGGAGGGGGAAGGAGCACACCCACCTTCTTGTCCCAGCCGCAGATCATGCTGCCCATGGAGAGGCCCATGCCCCGGTACTGGGACACCATGTTGGCAAGCAGCTTGGAGGCCGCCGACACGGAGATCCGTTCCCCATTCCGCAGGTAGTACAGCCTGGGTGAGGACGGGCAGAGGAAGACTTAGCGCGGCTGGAGAAGGTTAGCTGTCCCGCGCCACGGGGCAGGAAATGACGAGAGAGAAAGCATTGGTAGGCATTGTTTTGTAGACTCTAAGGAGCAGGGAAAGATTTAGAATTTGAGCTACCTAAAACACACAAAGAAAGCCTAGTACGTGGGAATATCCCAGCAGCGCTGACAGAGTCCATGCTGAATATGACATGGTATCCGGTTTGAGGGAAGGAACACAGAACCGAGATTTAGGACAGGGTATTTATTACCCAAAGGCTGCTTTGTGAAATATTCTATTAGCACTGAGCTGGACCCATAGGGTACAAAGGCGAGGTACGGAGACTGGGGAGACCCAAGAAGCCACCGGAAGGCTAAGAACAGGACCAGAGAGGCCTCACCCACCGACACTCCTTGGCCAGCAGACGTTCCCAGTACTGACAGTCCGCAGCACAGCCAGACATGGTGCCCAGCAGGTAAGGGTTAATCTCAATCACCTTGTTCACCCGTACGGTAGCTGGAAGAAGAGTTTCGAGATAAGAGCAACAGCCTCACAGTTCTCCCCGTGTGCCCTAAATCCTAGGCTGCGGTGGGCACATTGATATCCTGCTGGAAGGAGGGCCCAGCACCCCAGACTCTGCCTGCTGGGTCCCACACACTCACCAATGTAGTTCCCCGCTGTGGCCCGAGAGTCCACTGCCACGATTACTCCATGCTGGAACTTGAAGGCCAGCGTGGTGGTGCCGTGCGCCATCTCTATCTGAACATTCCTCTCCGGGTCGCTACCCAGGGACCGTAGGAATTCTGTGGGCTGGAGAGAGCGGAGAGGTGGGAGAAGAGGCCATGAACACTTGTGCAGCCCGATCTCCCCCAGGGAAGGGTTAGGCAGGCGAGGAGATGGGTAACAGCTCTCTAACCACTCAGGCACCGAAAAGTTTCTAAGGACTCCTGGGAGGAAGGTGCTCTGAGAAGGAAGAGCACATGGCACCAGCGTCTAGAAAACTACATTAACACTGCCAAAAAAATTCTGATTGGTTTTAAGGGTTTGTTTGATAATCATCCGACCCTCACCAACCAGTACGCTAATTCACCGACACTTATTTTACCGAGGGGGCTGGAGATGGACAGCGTGTGACCTGTCTGGGTCACGGCGCTGACTGCTGGGGGCAAGGTAGCTCTGGAGGAAGTAGGTCTCCCCAAACACCGCAGGGTCCCTTCGATGACCCCGGGGAATGGAGTTCTGATTTGTACGTGGTGGAGAAAGGGCTCTCTTGTATGTATTAGTAACCCCACCCGATCACCCAGGCAGGTGACACACGGGAAGCCCCCTGCCCCCAGCTCACCTTAGGTTTGTCTTCATCAGCACCTTCCTGACCCTTCAAGGCCACAGGGGCCCCTCCCGGCCGGGCCCTGGGCTGCGGGGGCCCCAGCCTCGGGCAGGGCAGGCTCAAAGAGGACCCCCTGGTCCCCCAGCCTCCGACCCTTGTCCCTCTGTCCTCACCTGCATGCCCCTGGGCACGGCGAGCTCCGGAGCGCGCGCGGAGAAGCCATAATGCCCCGGGTCCCAGCCCCGCGCGCTCCCCCCGGCCCAGGCCGGCCGCTGCCCCCGCGCGGCCCCGCACACGTCCAGCAGCGCCATGGTCGCGCAGCGCCGCCCGCCTGCCCCGTCGCCCTGCAGGAGGAAGCGAAAGCGAAAGCTCCGGCACCGAGGGGAGGGACCCAGAAATTTTTCCGCATCCCCCTGCCCGTCCCGAGAAGAGGCCGGAGGGTGTCCGAGCCAGCAGTGTCCTGCCGGGGAGGCCGCCCCGCTCTGCCCGCTCCGCGTCCTCGGGGACCGGGCCGCCTGGAGGGCAGCGAGGGAGCGCCCGCCCGGGCCCGCAGCGGGACCCGCCAGACAGCGCTAGGAGGGGGACCCTGCGAGCCCCAGAGCGGTCTCAGCCAGAAGGCGGGCAGGGGGCAGGGGGAAGGGGCAGGGCCAGTTTCACCGCGCACTGGGAGCTGTGGATGGGACCGTGCCGGCATCGGAACCCACTCGCTCACTCACTCACTCAGTTAGTTATTATTTATTTCCTGTCCTTTTGAGACTGGGTTTCACTGTGCAGTTCAGGCTGGCCTTGAACTCAAGTTTGTAGCCCAAGCTGGTCTTGGACTCGCAGCCATCCTCCTGCCTCAGCCTCTCGAGGGCTGGGATGATAGGCCTGCGCCTCCACGCCCGGCTTGGAACCCTTTTATAAAATCTGGGACAGATAGGAAGGATTGGACCCCCCCCCCAAACCCACCCACCCCCAAGACCGCTTCTGGGACAATTGGAAAGCTGCACACCCCAGCCTGCGAGGAGCGGGGGCGCCAAGGAGAGGGCGCAGGCTCTGAATCCTTCCACTCGGCTTTTCACGGGGCCCCTCGTGATGCAACGGTCTCCCCAAACCGAAGCCACCCACAAGAACGCGCCCTTCCTGCCCGCCCCTCCTCGCCTGGCTCCCGGGAGCGCTGATGAATTGCTCTAAACCCCGCCTCTGGCTCTCTGCAACCTGTAGCGTCCTGATCTGCCCAGCAACTGCCACCGTCACACCACCCTGGCCCTCCCTGAATGGACGAGATGTACAGATAGCCCCACCCATTCCCCTGAGAGACCGGACTGGGACACGCGGGAGCTGCCTGACGAGGGATCCGAGCAACCCCTCGGCGCATGCGTTTACAGTCTCCAGCCCCCTGGGCCAGTGGGCCACTGCAAGGCCACGGCAGCCGCTGGGGCTCTGCGGAGCACTGCGGTCCACCCTGAGCCTTCGAGCTGGCCGGGGAGGGTGGAGAAGGGCAGGTTTGGCCAGAAAACCTTGGCTATGAAACACTGGGAATGCTAAAAGGAGATGGCAGCGCGCTGCGAACTGCGCTGTGAAAGACTGGGGGCCCTTTGGGCTGCCGGAAACAGGAGAAACCGCAGTGCAAAACACCCATTTTATTATAAATATCAGGAACCCGCAGGTCATTCACCAGCCAGCACAGGCCTTTGGTCACGCTGAGGGCAGCGGGTCTCCCGGCTCTCTGCGCCCTGAATATTTCTCCTGCTCCCCACAGTGCCGTCTCACACCACAGCATCCACTGGCCACAGACCAGTTACACTGAGGCCTGACCCATCACAAGAAGCTGCGAGGGGGCGTTAACACTTGGCAAACTTCAGCGGCTGCTCTGCGGGCAGCGGGCAGCTGCCTGCTCCTGCTCCTGCTCCAGAGCTGAGCTCGCATCACAGAGAGCGGGGATGGAAGGAAGGAATGCAGGAGGGGTGCAGACCCCAGAGGCCTCTCATTCTGGAGCGCACGCAGGGGCCCGCACCATGTGCCAGTAACGCCCCTTCTTCTCCATGAGCTGCTGGTGGGTGCCCTGCTCACAGATGGCGCCGTCCTTCAGAAACAGGATGTGGTGGGCCTGCTCCACCAAGCTCAGCTGCTGGGTGATGAGGAGCACGGAGCGTGAGTGGCGCTCGGGGCCATGGTAGAGGAGCTGCTGCAGCTGTGGAGACACACACACACACACACACACACACACACACACACACACGTCAGCGCCCGCCCGCGGGGCACGGGGAGGGGCTGGTTCCCTGTGCCTCCCTGCCGAGCTCTCTTCCACCAAGGAGGATTTTAAGGGAACATAATTTCCTAGGAGTGACACCAACATTCCACCCCGCAGACCTGCAGTCGGGGCCAGGCTCTGCGACCCCACACCGGAGCAGGTCTTCAGTCTCCTCGGTCACCCACAGAGCGAGGGTGACAGGACCCACTTCACAGGGAACGGTGACAGGGAGGGAGCGGAAGGTGCGTGGGAAGGGCCCGGGGCGTGTGTGCAGCACAAGCGCAGCCTTACGTCACATTAACAACGTCAGAACAGCCCGCTTTATGTTTGGCTGTCGAGGCTGAGAGCCAGTACTTAAGACTCTGTTACCCAGTTTTGGGTCTGTGGGGGAAATACCAATGGGCACTGAAAATTCCAGGGACCGGCTGGGATAATTATGATATTGATGTAACTACCACAGGCGGGGTCCAGACCCTACGAGGACGACCTCTTTCTCTCACCCGTAACCGACTGTTCCCATCCAGCGCGCTGGTGGCGTCGTCCAGGACGAGCACGCGGGGTTTCCTGACCAACACTCGGGCCAAAGCCACCGCCTGGCGCTGACCTCCTGACAGCTGGTTCCCACACTCACCTGCGTCTGCAGAGACGAGAGCCAATGAGAGCTGCAGAGCCACGCGTGGGCTCTGGTGTGAACACACACGCGCGCACGCGCGCGCGCACAAGCGCACCCTAGAGGCGCAGCCGCGGGTTTCCGCAGAGCGAAGCTGCCTGGGCTCGGAGGGGCGCACCTGTGTGGTAGCCCTGAGGGAGCTCGGAGATGAAACGGTGGGCACCAGAACTCCGCGCCGCGGTTTCGACTTCTTCCAGCGTGGGCTCCTGGGTCAGGCCGTAGGCGATGTTTTCCCGAAGGCTCCTTCCAAACAGCTGAGGCTCTTGTCCTACAGCAGCCACCTACCATGAGGCATGAGGAGCAGGACAAGGAATGCCGGGTGCGGTTACCTCAAGAATCCCCACGTGCCCTCCTGGCCCTGCTCCCGTCTCCACCCCAGGTCTCTCACATCCCCAGCCTTCTTTTGCAGGCTCAGCAGGGACGCTGTCCTGCCTGAATGTCCCCTCCCGCCACCTTCCCGCTCACCTGTCTGTGCAGGTAGCGGTGCTCGTACTGGGGAAGGGGCTTCCCGTCCAGCAGCACCTGGCCCCCCGTGGGCTGGTACAGATTCTGCAGCAGCGCAGCCACCGTGCTCTTCCCAGAGCCATTGGGTCCCACCAGGGCCGTCACCTCTCCTGGTCGTAGGGTGAATGTCAACCCCTGGATGCCAGACAGTCACAAACCAAGAGGCCGTTGGAGGCCTCCACCCTCCACGTTTTCCTGTTCTGTTGCACAGAATGGCGTTGCTCCGAGCACACAAAGGAGGAACGGAGAAACACAGCACCCACTCCCCTCCCGCACACACAGACTCCCAATACAGTGCCTCCCACGATGGAGAGGTGAGAAGCAGAAAAGCAAGGGCGAAGTCAGGCACCGCTGTGCCACATGCTTGATACGAGTTACCAACTCAAAGCTCAAAAAAGTACATCCTCAAATCACAAAGATGGGAAAGACGCCTGGGGACACAGATTTCTGTGGCAACCCTTAGAATGAGACAGCCATCACATTCAACCCTCTTCTCCTGTGGCTTAGAAGCCCAAGCTTGACTTTGGATGACATTAATCAAACAGATGAGGTTAATGAGCACCCAGACTCGGTGTCAGAGCAGAAGCAGGAAGCTTAGGGTGTCAGGGGGTGGGGAGAACATAGGGGTTGCTAAGCTGTACCTGCAGCACCAAGACATCCGGGTTGTCTGAATAAGCAAAGGACACGTCTTGGAACTGGACGTGGCCCTCCAGGCTTAAGGGACTCAGCAAACCACTGGGCGGGCACTGAGGAGTCCGATCCAGGTATTCAAATATCTCCTCTGAGGAGCCCACCGCCTTCTGCATCCGGGGATATTGACTCAGCAGTACCTGGGGGAAGCAGGAACAGGGAGAGATTTGGCGGGCTTGCGGTCAGATTGTGTGAATGAGAAGGTACAGTCCAGCAGCAAGGTGACACCAGCCAGGATGGGGGGGAAGAGACAGCACCGTGGGGAGCAACCTCACCTCAATGGCTGGGGTGAACTGCTTCTGGTAGAGAACAAATGTGACGAGGCTTCCACTGCTGATGGCCCCGCCTGTCACCAGCTTCCCACCGATGTACAGGATGCCCACGTTCAGCAGCAAGCCCGAGACCTAGAAAGAGGCCAACAAAGAAAAACGGATCGTAGTGAAGAAAAAAAACAGGTCCAGAGGAGACTCAAACAGAGCGATTAGCATTAAAGACATGCGAAGTGCTGTTCTCCCAAATACCCGAGCAGGCTCGGAGGCAGAGGAAGAATGGGCCACAGAGGAGACACAAGTCTTCCGTGTCCCCATCACCAACACCATTACCATCTCGCTGGGAGGGACACGCACTCTTCACAAACAGCTTTCAGGAACACGGCAACAGCTAATATTCATATTAGAAGGTCCCTCTAAAGGGAGTGCTGTAATTCTCCTCTTAAAATGAGGGGAAGTCTCAGCAAAGAGTCCCCCATGGCACCGCTACACGGAGCTAATAAACGGCAGCATTGGGAACGGTTCTCATCCCCGTGCCCGGCTTCCGGCATTCCCACGGCTCCCCGCACACCCACCCTGTACCAGCACGAAGAGGCCCTCATGGGGGGGGGGGCTGGGTAACTGGAGACGTGGCATCTCTAATCCACAAGGCTGGGTGACCCTCATGTGCCACAGAGGAAGGAAGCCACCAGCATCCCTACACAGAGGAAGGCGGCTATGGACCCTGAACAGAGTCCCCGAGCCTCAGCCTTCTAGGATAGAGACACGAACCAGCCGCTCCGCACTGAAGAGCAGGACTGGGGAAGGGAACAGAGTCGCGGCATCCCAGGGACAAGGCCCTGGGCATCACATCTGGGCACTCACTCTGGTGGCCGCGAAGTCAAAGACATAAGCCAGAGCTTGCTTCTGGTTAATGATCTTTATTTCTTCCAGCTTCTTCCTGAACTTCTGGTCCTCGCCCTCCTCGCTGGCAAAGCTCCGGACCGTAGGCATAGCTGACAGGGCCTCCATGGCCACCTGGTTGGATTCTGCCAGAAACTGGCGGTCCTGTACCTCCAGGGACTGTGGAGACAGGGACGCAAGCTATCGCGCAGCACTGGCAGCCATGGGGACACTAACAGCAGAGCCACCTAGCTGGACGTTCCAGGTGATGAAAGGTGGATAGGGGAGGACACTTATGCCCCTGGACACGAAAGAGAAGCAAGGAAGAAGGAGAAGGCTCAGAACAGGTGTGGGCAGAAGGCAGAAAACAGTGTGGAGATGAATGCTGAGCCATGTGGGGGCTCAGACCCACAGACAGGGCGCTCTATGAAGACGGGGAACCGGGAAGGTCCAGGGAAGCCATTCTGAAAGGAACCTCGGAGTCTGGGCGATGAGGCTCCGGGAAGCACCTTGTTCCACTTTCCCAGCTTCTTGGGCAAAAGGAACAGCAGAGGCAGGGCAGCCAGGTTGGCCAGGGTGAGAGTCGGTGACTTCCAGAGCATGAACACCAAGGGCCACAGTCCTCGCATCAGGTACCACATCAGGATGGACAGCTCGGAGCTCAGAGACTCACACACGGTGGCCGTGTCACTTGTCACCCGGGATGTGATGACACCTGGCAGGGTTGGGAGGAAGGGAGTGGAAGGAATCAGATGGCTTTGGGGTGATGTGAGGAGCTGAGGAGCCAGGGTGCCAGGGTGGGGTCGTCAGCATGGAGTTCTCAGGCATGGGGACACACAAGGGGAGGGTTTTGGGTGGTGTGGGGACCTCCATGAAGGAAAAGAAGTGTCAGAGAGGAAAAGCCGCGCCAAAGCCCTCTGTCTTAAGCCTGAAGAAATTAATCTACATGTAATTTCCATTTGTCGGAACCTCCTGTCTTCCTTTAAAAACCTGCATATCCCCTGCTGCATGCTAGGTAAAGAGAATTCGAGCTGGCCACCCAGTGGGCACGGGTCAGTATGGGGTGCTGGTCAGGGCTGTGAGGAGTCCAGAATAAGCCCGGCATGCGGACCCAGGATGCCAGGGTTTAACCTAAAGTCTGTCTCCAGCCATGTGTGACCATGCAGATTTCAGCAGAGAAGGTCTCTGCTTAGTTTCCTTCTCAGGAAATGAGGCATTCGGACTTCGTGAACTCAAAATGTACAGTTTGAACATTCTATAGTTTCTAAGAAGACACAGGCCTTATCTTTACAGGGAATCCTGGACAAAAAAAGAGCAGGCTTTTATTGCAGTAAAGAAGACAGTGTTTTTGCTCCTAAGGTACATTGAGATTAAGTAACAAGGCATATGTGTAGTGAATGTGTGCGGGAGGGAGGGAACTGACGGGGGCTGTAAGGAAGGAACATGCATGGTGATAGAAAGAGCTGCGCGGGAAACCTGCTTGGTTCTTCTGGAAGAACTCCGTCTCCTGGCGCAGCACGGCCCGAAACACCTCTGCATGGAACTGGCTGACTATGTGGCCCATGGTGCTCTGGTACATGGCATCACAGACGAGCTCCATCAGCCCACTGGAGAGACAGTCAGGATGGGGGGAGGTTAGGATGCACTCAGGGGAGGGAGAGAAGGTGCCAGGCACCCCTCCCAGCAGGAGCGCACCTCCGACCTCAGCCCCCAAGGTCCAAGTCCCAGACCTGGCTATGGTGATAACAGCCATGAGGGTGACACTCCAAGTGAAGGCAGAGGCTGTCTTGTCTTGTAGCATCGAGTCGGTGAGGTAGCCCGTGAAGAAGGGAATGGCCATCTCCCCTGGGGAGAGAGGACAGGCCGGTCAGCCATCACCCAGCCTGAAATGGGTCCCATGGCCACCTCCATTACCCTGGGGTCCAGGGGCAGAAACAAAGCAGGGCTCACCAGGTCCCAAGCCTGAGAAGCCCAGGGAACTCAGCCCTGCAGGGCCCTACCCGACTTTACGGGGGCTTAAGGAGAGACAGCTGGTGCAGTGTAACTCCCTAGAGAGGGGATGCCCCCCCCCAGGACCCCTGACCCTGACCTGGAAATGGGCCCTCGGACCTGGGCTCGCTGGCTTCCTCCCGACCCCCACCTCCCAGGGCCCACACCCGACCCCTACCTCCCAGGGCCCACACCACCTTTCGTCCCTGATGCCGACCCTGGGCTCCTGAACACCATGTCCTCCCCCTGCACCCTGCCTTGTCTTACCCAGACAGGAGAGGGTCAGCAAGGCCAGAATCAGCGGGAGGCGGTGAAGCTCAGGGCCCAGGAGGCCTAGAAGCCTGCGCAGCTTGTTCCGGGTGCCACCAGGGCCGCTGGGCACCCAGAGGCTGCCAAGCTTGTGCCACAGGGCAGCAGCGGGCAGGGCCGCCGCATAGCTGAGGACGAAGGCGTCGGGGCGGCTTCCCCAGTGCAGCGCTCGGGCGCCGTCGGCGTCCCCGCGGGCTCCCCAGGACACCTGCTGTCGGAACGACGCCAGGGCGGGCAGGGCCAGGCCCAGCGCGGCTGCCAAGGGCTCCAGGGCACCCAGCCATCCGCGGGCCGGGGCGCCGACCGCTGCCCGGCGGACGCCGCGGACCCCCAGCCCCAGCACGGCCCAGCGGCACAAGCCCAGCGCCCAGACCCGGAGCAGCGGGGGCGCCCCGGGCGGCAGCAGCGAGAGCGCGGCGGGCAGCGCGGGCCGGAGCAGCGCCCAGTCGGCCAGGAGCAGCAGCGCGGCGCCCAGCCAGGCCCGGCGTGCGCGCTGCATGGCGCGGGCTGCCAGGGCCGGGGACTGCGCGCCTGGGACGGCGGCGGCCCGGGAGGGACCCGGGGCGGGGCCGCGGCGGAGGAGGAGCCGGGGCAGCGGGCGGGCGGCCAGCGCCCTCGGAAAGCCCCGGCCGCCGGCCGCCGCGCTGCCTAGAAGCGCGGCCGTTTCCGGGAAAGGGAAATCGAAAGCGGCCGCGCTCCCGGGCCCCGCCCCGCCGCCAGCGCCCCGCCCCGGCCCGGCCCGGGGGCGCACGGGGACCCGCGCCGAGCTGCACCGCGCCGCGCTCGTCTCAGCGCTTTTCCCAGGCGGCGGCCGCGTCACGCGTCTCCGGGCAGCTCGGGCCCGCGGGGCAGCGCGGGGCGGGAGCACGGGCGCCCCCTCGCGGGCGCGGCGAAGGCACAACTGCAGGTGCTGCGCGCACTGACCGAGCCCCAGGCGGGAGCGCGATGCTGCGGGCCGGAGAGCTCGCCCGGGACCTGCCCGGCGCCGGCCAAGTCCACACGGGGGTACGGTGCGGGTCTGGGGTCTGCAGCGGAGTGCAGGCGGGGGAGGGGCGGCCGGGACCCCCACGACAAGGTGGGGGGAGGAAAATGCGGAGACCACGGAAGCGTGGGGCCCCCGTCCCGGGGAGCTGCAGGCCGCGGGGTCCGCAAGGGAAAGAGGCGCGTGGAACGGGAAGCGAGTCCGGGCTCCCAGATGCGAGCGCCGAGAGAAGCAGCCTGGGCGCTTTCGCTTTCGCTCTAATGGGGCAGTGGGGCTGTCAGCCAGAGGAGTGGGGGGCCCCAGGGACAAGGACGGAGCCCCGGGGGACCGGGCAGACCCGGGAGAGAGTTGTGGGACCGACTGCCCGGCATGCGCCCCCCCCCGTGGACTCGCCCTGTGGAGCTCCGGCCCACGCTGACAGTGGGTTGGGGCGCATCCCCGACGCCATTCCAGGGGGACCCTGGAGGCTCCTGCTGGGCCCAGGTGCTCCCTTCCTTCCTGGCCCCTCTCAGGGGCACAGGGAGCCCCGAGGTCCCCGGCTGGCTCTGTAAATTTTGAGCGCTCCCTTCTGCACTCCGGACTCAATCCTGGCGCAGTGTGCCGTGGGGAAGGGGTGGCGGAGACAACCCCCCCTCCCTGCCCTGGGGAAGTGGAAAGTAGGATGTGAACGTGGAAAGCAGGCAGAGGGGTTAGACCTGGGTTTTAGTCTCAGCTCTGCTACTAATTCTGTGCCCCGTAGATAAGCCATTTCCTGGCTATGCCTCGGTTTCCTCAAACGAACCTAGGAACTTTAAGGGCTTCGGCTCCACAGGAGTAGAAGGGGTGCAGCCTCCTCCACTCTTCCGTAAATCCTTTCCTGGCCTGGAAACTGTCAGCTCGGACTGCGCAGTCAAACCCTCACCAGCCATCGCACTCTTGCCCTGGCTGCAGGCCTCTGTTACCCTCGGAAGAATTCCTTCAGAGAGAGGTGTATTTCAATCGTCCTGTGTTCCTTGCTGCCCTCCTCCTGCTCTGACCCCGTCTACGCTCAGCACTGATCTCCCTGATGAGTCCCATCTCTGCAAATTCTGGGAGCTCCCTTCCGATTCAGTAGGGCGCAGGTGGAGGGTTCCAGGCCCAGAAGAGAGCTGATCTTGTTTCCGAGGCCTCGGGAAGTTTGTGTGGCGTCAGGGCTGTGCTTCTGGGCGCACACAGCCAGTGTGTGCGTGGTGGAGGCCGTTTGTGGCCCCTCCTCAGAGTACAAAGCTGGAGTTTAGGAATATTGTTCTTTCTGTGTCACATCACAGCTGGGCTGTGACATTCCCCTGCAGCTGTATCAATCAATAAAGGGAAAAGATAGAGGGAAAAAAATCTGTAGTTAGCTCCAGCCTGCATGACTGTGTGACCTGGAGTCGGTCGCCCGAGTACAGGCGCTCTGAGAATGTTTCCTGCTCTGTGGCACAAAGGCTCAAGGCCCTTCCCGCGTGGACCAGTCATACTCTGTCTCTGCAGACCACCATCATGGCAGTGGAGTTTGACGGAGGCGTCGTGCTGGGTTCTGACTCCCGGGTATCTGCGGGGTGAGTAAAATGGTTGCCTCTGGGGAGGACCCTCATGGCCTCCAACTCACACTTTTATTACCCGTTTGTGAAAGATCTGTTAGACTGGACCTTTCAGGACATGGCTGACCCTTCAGAGGAGCAAGTGTAATGTGATATTGGGAGACACTCAGTGTAACCTGTCCCCGGGGTGAGTAGGGCTGGGTGTGAGGAGCAGGTTCTGGAAGTGGCACTGGAGATGGATTTTTGCTTCCACCTGTTTACAGATTTTTTAAAAAAGTTTCCATCAAGCAGATACCTTGCTTCTCACTTACCACATTTTGAACCCATTTTGTCTCTTCTTGCCTTCTAGCCAGGTTCCTCACGTATAAAAAGAGTGTGTGGGATTGGATCAGTGTTACACTGTGTTCCATAGACTATAACATAATTCAGGATGATTAATGGCAAAGAAAGATTGATTGATTCAGGTGCACATTTCTCTTCACAGTGCTTTTGGGTTTGTTTTAAAATCTAAGCCTGAACAGGTCTGGGCTGAAAGTCTAACTTTGATTAATGGAGTGACTGGTTTATCTGAGACGACGCACTTGCTTTCCGCCTTCATCCAAGCATTGAGTTTCATGCTGTTCTCTTGTCAAATAAACTTGAGGTGCACGGAGTGATTAAGCTCAGGCATGCCCGCGATTCCAGTGTCCATAACTGCCGGCTCCTTCCCACAGACAGGCCGTGGTGAACCGAGTGTTTGACAAGCTGTCCCCACTACACAAGCACGTCTACTGTGCCCTCTCTGGCTCAGCCGCTGACGCCCAGGCCGTGGTTGACTTGGCTGCCTACCAGCTGGAGCTGCATGGGTACGAAGCGCGGGGTCCTGCCTCCAGCTCCCCAGCTGCAGAGCCCTGCGGTGTCCCATCCCAGGGGCACTGTTTCGGCCTCTGCATTTGTTAGCTTTGAACCAGCGCTGAATCTCAAAGTGGCGATGATCATACCTACCCTCCCTCGCCCCGTGGCTGTCTTGAAAATCAAATGATATGTTCAACAACTGTAAATCACTACCCTAATATAAATAATCAGGGAGAAAGTGATGGCCACTGTACTATCAGGCAGTTGCCACATGCAGCACTACGGGGTCACTTATCTGCCTCACCCACCAGGGCAGGGCAGAGAAGTGGGTCGTTGCAGCCAGGAGAGGGCTGTGTCTTTGGGAGGTGGGTGTGGGGGGCAGAGAGAAAGAAGGAGAACGAGTGAAGCTTCTTACTGGTTGGGAGGGGTGGACTCTACTTGCCCTGTGCCTGTGGGAGGGACCCCAAGTTGGAACTACTGCAGCTGCAGGTTTAAGTGCCACGTGGCAGGCAGGAGGATAGGAAAATTCTGCGAACCGTTATTCCTAACATTTCCTCCAGGATGGAGCTGGAAGAGTCACCCCTTGTTCTGGCTGCTGCAAACGTGGTGAAGAACATTTCCTACAAATACCGGGAGGAGTTGTTGGCTCATCTCATTGTAGCTGGCTGGGACCAACGTGCAGGAGGCCAGGTGAGTCCCTCTCGGGCAGCCCCTCTTTGGGGTTTCTCCCTCCTCTCTGCAGGGGTAGAGGCCATGTGTCATTCTAGCAATGAGTTCCCTTAAAAGCATGCTACAGTCTCCACTGCTAGAGAGATGAGAGAGTAGGACTTCACAGATACCACCAGCTTGATTGAGGGAAAGAGCAGCTGGGTGGTTCTCCGGACTGACCGGAAGATGCCTCCCCAAGGTCTACGGAACCATAGGAGGGATGCTGACCCGACAGCCCTTCATCATCGGGGGCTCCGGCAGCACCTACATCCACGGATATGTGGACGCGGCGTACAAACCGGGCATGTCCCCCGAGGAGTGCAGGCGCTTCACCACGGATGGTAACTAACCCCCAGGCGTCTCCTGGGAGAGTCTCTCCAGTGGGAAGGAAGTGGGTCACGAGAAACAGGAGTAGGGCTACGTGGGTCACCACTTCATTTAGTGTCCAAACTGGGACACTTTTGAGAGTGACGGGGGACAGGATAAGTGCTAGACTAGCAGGGACTCTGGGGCCACAGGGATGAATCAGGACTGTTCTGAGTAAGTCCAGTGGTCCCCAAGGAACCGTGGTGTGCTGGGCTTGCTTCAGTCAGCTCATGAGCGAGGACTGTTAAAAGTCAAGCCCTGGGAGCTGCTTACTCCACTATCAGTAACTTGGAATCCACCACGGCTGTGCTCATACCACAGACACGAGCCGATGCCACGTACGGGGGCTTTTGCTTGTTGAGCACGCCACTAAGTATGCCTCTGTGGAAGATGGGCTTCAGGGGGAGCGTGTTAGTCGGCGAAAGGACAGGAGGGGAAGGAAACAAGTTTTGAAGCTAAGCCGTTCTCTCCTCCTCTCTCCAACTTGGAACACCCTGCAGCTATCGCTCTGGCCATGAATCGGGATTGCGCCAGCGGGGGTGTCATCTACCTGGTCACCATCACGGCTGCTGGTGTGGACCATCGAGTAATCCTGGGGAACGAGCTGCCCAAATTCTATGACCAGTGACTCGTCCTCCACCTTCCCTTTCTTGTTTGTAATAAACTCGCTGGGACGAGAAGCCGGTATGGTCAGTGGGAAGGGTGTCAGGGAGGTGAAGCTCAGGGGAGCGAATTCTTCCCTCCCAGAGGTCAGCGGGCATGTTTCCTTTTACTGGCCCCAGGTCTGAAACATCTTTCCCAGAGAAAGTAGAGAGGGGAGCACTAGGGTTAGAAAGAGCCCTGTGCGGGATAGGTCACCGGGGCTGAGTGACTTGTAAATGTGAGCCATACAAATTCTCCTAGGGCTTCTATGTAGCTTAGCAGGACAGTCCATGGCCCTAGATTCAACCCTAGCACTGAAAAACCAACAAAACCTCATCCTGAGGCCCAAGGAGAAGGGTGCAGAAAAGCAGCCCTACGCGTTTGCTGGTTGGCAGGAAGTTGAGTAACTGTGTTAAACAAGCCGAGTTCTGGGCCTGCCACGCGCTTCCTGTGACCCTCGGCTGTCTCTCTCTGTCAAAGCGTTGAGTGCTTTCCTAGGTAGGTTACAGCTCCAGCAGTCAGTGCCACCTGCTAATAAGCAAACTCTCAGCAAGTGAACTCTCGCTAATAAGTGAATCATTCGAGAGAAATACATGTAGGATCTCAGGCCAAATCTACAAATTCAAAGTTCTCGAGAACAGTCCTGTGCCCTTGGGAATGCCAGAGAAAAATCTACTCACAAAAGTCTCAAGGTATTTTTCTAGCCTTGCTATTTAATTTATTTTGAATTTTAAAATAATAGCATAAAAGCCAACCTCCCCTGCTGACCAAGGGTAGAAACTTGAGTACTCAGAGGACTCTGGAAGTAAACAAGAGCAGGTGGTCAAAACCGAGACACCATGTCCCCAGGTGTGGCATCCCACAGCTGTGTCCTAACGTCAGCCCCAGGTGCAGAGCTGCCCTGCAACTCAATGCAGGGACTAAATTCACACAGTCAACACTCAGGGGAGAAGCGGAGAAAAATGGGTGTCGAGGGGAGGAGGGTGTAAGGGAATCTCCAAAACGAGAGCCTTAGAGAGGGGACTCCCTGATTCTAGGAGCACCTCACAAAGGCCGTGTCACGTGTAGAGCTGTACACGTGTGAAACACGTCTGTGAGACCCACCCTAAACAGCACAGAAAAGACTTGGAGAACTGAAACCAAGATTTAACACTGTTTAAAGCTATGAAAATCGGAAAGCTTCAATTTTTTAATTGGCCAATTTGTTCTCTATCACATTGCTATTTTTGTCTTTGTAATTTTTCCATTACTTTGTTCAGTTGCTCTTTCCCCCAACTTTTTAGAGGGTAATTTTAGGTCAGTTACCTTTGAAGTATTTGAAATGTATTTGAAACCATAAGATTCTTTTAAAGCACCACTTTATCTGCACCCACAAAATTTAGTATGACATAAGAGAATACATGAAGCCAAGTGCTAAAGTTAATACAGAATGCAAGAGTCCTGAAAGAAGTGATGTGGTGCTGGCTTGTAAAATCAGGTCAGAAATATTCAGGAGTTATGCAAGGCCGCCTAACCACACTCAGTGCTGATGATGGAGGAAGGATTTACACCACAGGAATCAGCAAGGCCATGAGTCAGTACTCGTGTTTTCCCTAGTCAGGCCACCTAACAGCTGCAATGAGAAAACCCAGGTAACAGCCACAAAATAGTGAAAGTCAAGAAGGAAATAAAATGAGGTACAAAAAACCATCCAAAACTATGACCCCCCCCAAACACACACATACACACACATGCACATAAAAATCTACATAATGGATTTTTCCTTTTTTTGAGACAGGGTCTCACTATGCAGTCCAGGCTGGCCTTGAACTCACTATGTAGCCCAGGCTGGTCTCAAATTCAGTGATCTTGCCTCAGCCACCCGAGTGCTGGGATTACAGGTGTGCACCATGCCTAGCATGTAATGGATTCTAAAGTCACACAGAGCATTTATTCATTCCATGAAGGAAACTCTAGTAAATGTCAAAGTATCAGTATTTTGGAATCTATAGAATCGCCAAAAAAGGTATGCACACTTCAGGAAAAAAAAAAAAAACTTGTACAAATTGTTTCTTTTTATTTTTTTAACTTTAAAGAGAATAAAATCAAACAAAATGAAACAGAATGAAGCCAAACATTTTCCCCAAATTTGTTTCCCCAAAACAAAGTGATACAGGACTTCAAACCAAGATAACAAGAAATCAACAATGGCTACCATAATATATTTTGTTATCTTCAGAACAGGTGCCCATTCCATCAGACATGATAAAATCTAACAAAACAAACAAACAAAAAAAAAAACAATGAAAACAATATAGGACTTCAAAACAAGATAGTAGGAAGTTAACAGTGGCTACCACCTTCCCTTTCTAGACATTTCCTCCCCTTTCACTTTCACAATATCTGTTAAACATTTTGGATCCCACTAACTTCTTCAGTTATTTATACTAGAGAGACCACATGACGTTTACTCATGTGAGGCCAAACCATGTTACCCATGAGCATGATCTCAAGTTGCATCCATTTACCCACAAGAGCCTCAAGATTATCCTTCTTTACAGCTGAATAGCTTTCCATTGTATAAAAATACCTTGTCTTTCTCATCCATTGTGCAGTTGGTAGGCAGCATGGATGCTTTTTTTCTGGGTCCCCATCACAGGGACCTTCAGTCCATGGATTTCCTTTTGAGAAAAATGTATTTCTTGTATGCATTATATTGATGGATCCTGTCTCCCAATCTACTCTGCTCATGTTTCATTTTATTGGTGAATTGAGGCCATCTACATTAATGGTTATGACTAACATGCACTGGCTTGTCTCTGCC